>AWOL01S0012172.1:12737-125160 GCA_000715115.1 Nicotiana otophora | reverse complement strand
TCTTATTTTTCTTATGATTGTTGTGGCGGTACTAATATTGTCTCCCTTCCCTTTATCTCCCCTCTCCCTTTGCTTTGCATCTTTCTTCTGAATTTCATGGTATTGCTATTTATCTTATGACTGTTGTTGTGATACTAATATTATCTCTCGCTTTTTTTCTTTTGTTTTTTTTTGAGCCGAGAGTCTTTCGGAAACAGCCTCTCTACTCCTTCGGGGTAGGGGTAAGGTCTGCGTACACACTACCCTCCCCAGACCCCATTAAATTATTGTTGTTGTTGTTGTTGTGTTTGCCAGATTGTTCCAATTCAGTTCTTCTCCTCTACGTCTTTTTTTCTTCATTTTTTCCTTTTTCTTCCAACTAGAGTTATTGAATTATCAATCTTCTTTCTTCCTTTTTTCTTTCTGTTAACATTTGTTCTTTCTAAAGAAAAAAATAAATATAATTTTCGCAAAAATAAGCTACAGTTATGTAGCCGATTAACATAACACAACAAAAAGTAGCCATAGATTAAACACAATAATTGTCACAATTAGTCATAAACTTGAACATTAACATAACCTTTCACCACATTTAATTGTCTAAGAACCAGTAAGAGCACAAATCAGCAAAAACACTAATTGTTTGAAGTCATTCCTTCATTCTCTTTACATAACACCAAAAATATTAAACACCCAACTAATTCTACATTCCTCTTCCCCTTCTAGCCTTAAGCTTGCCAATCATCTTCTCTTTTTCAGCTTGTAACTGTGTTGTAGTCATTGCTTCTTTTCCCTTCCATGTCAGTTTTTTTGGTGAATATGGAAGATTGGTTGGCACAGCACCAGTGTGATCTCCCATGAAATTTATTTTTCTGGTTGCAGTATTTTCCTTCATCATCCTAGTTTGCAGCCAGGTCTTTCCTTCTGAGACCACTTTGGGCCTTAAAGTGGGATCAGAATCATAATCCAAGACTGATAGTTGACTAGAAGGTTGACTCCATGACTGACTGTTCTGTTGATTTAGTCCAGGGTTTGGAATGAAATAAGATGCAGATTCTTGAGATTCTTGTGCTGATTGGGAATTTCCTTCATCTTGGAAGAAGTGCTTGCGCTTATCATTGGCCTACATGAGTTGCAAAGTATTAACATATGACAGTTGACATATGACAATTAAATGTAGAAAGGGAAGAAGCATATTAAGTTTGCGAGTATTACCAATGGACACTTTCTTATATTGTAATTTGGCTGACCACAATATCCACAAGTCATTAACAGGCCTTTCCTAGAAGCAGACCATTTCCCTTGTCTGTGTTTAGCTTCATCCTTTTCTCTTGTTCTCTTAACCTTTGGTCTACCAACCATTTTAGATAAAGTAGGGGGCTTCATGGCCTGGTGTGGCTCCACCTTCCAGAATTTTTCTCGCCTAACAGGTTGGAGTTTATGCCTGTATACCATCGAATATGCCTCCTTAGAATAAAACCAATGTATTTGAGCAACAGGATCTTGTCTCCCATAGAGAAATGCCTTAATGGCGTGAGGGCATGGAATTCCAGACAAGTCCCATGCCCTGCATGTGCATCTCTTAAGCTCCATATTGACTGTATGCCTATCTGTACCCTCAACCACCTCATATCCAATGTCCCCATTGAACAGAACCTTACAGTTGTTGCCAATAACTCTGTAATCTTTAAAAAGTTGCATTGCATGTTCTGAAAACTCATCCTTCCAACGTAAAATCTCGATCCCTTAACATGTTCATAACCTATACAAAACAGTAAAATAACATAACTTCAACCAGAAAACTAAAAGAATTAAAACAATAAATAACAGAACATTAAAAGAATTGAAACAGCAAAGTAACCTAACCTTCACCCTAATATCTTCAAGCATCTTTATAATTGGTTTTTGTCTGGCCTCTACAATCCAAGAGTTGAAAGATTCTGTGAAGTTGTTGTCCACCATAAAGTTCTTGCATTGGGTGTCAAAATAAGTTCTACACATGTTTTGGGTGGATAGCTCACCAAAGCCTTAGCAGCATCCTCATCTAGCTGACCCAATTTCTTTAACTGATCTTTAAACTCCTCTTCATATGTACTCCAGGCAGGCACGCACACCACCAAAGAAGTTTTTCATCTCCCCACTTCTCCATCTTTTGCTCCAAGACACCAATTAGCTTCAATATGCCTAACACACCATCTATGATTTGCTTGTGGGCATACATTACTAACAGCATCCAACAAACCCTGCAAAAACATAAATTCAGCTTACATTAAGTATAAATAACCATAAAAATAGTAAAACTAAAGAGGAAAAAAAATTAAATTTGAGATACCTTTTGCATATCTCATACAAAGGTAACTTTTTCATCATCCTTCAAATCCAAAGAGTATTTCAACAACTCCACAAACCAGCTCCAAGTTGTTTTAGTTTCTTTATCAACCACTGCCCAAGCAAGTGGATAGAAATGATTACTCGAATCTTGTCCCACTGCAACCAGCATTATTCCCCTATTTTGTCCTTTCAAAAAGGTACCATCCAATCCTATAAGCGGTCTCAAACCTCCTTTCCAACCTTCCTTCAAAAAGCTTGGAAGCACATATACAACCTTAAAAATCTTCTTTTGCCTTCTTTCATAGCATCTTTGGACAAATTGATCACTACATCAGATCCTGGATTACTTTTTCTCAGTTCTTGTGCATATGCCTCCAACTTATTATAATCATCAGTATAGCTACCATCTAGTTTATCCAAGACTAGCTTCTTAACCCTCTTCAACTTTGACTCATTTACATTAAGGCTAAATTCAGATTCCAAGTCTACCTTCATGTCTTTAATCTTATATTTAGGGTTATTCTGAACTTTCTTCTTAAAATAATGAGCTAAAGTTTCCACATTAGCTCTTCTGTTCTCAAAAATCTCATCACAACCGTGTTCCTGATTTAAGGTCTTGATCTTAAAGCCTTGATCTTTTCCATCCTTCGAAATAAAACATTTAAAGGGACAACCATCGACACATCGATAACTAACTCTAGATTTGTCACTTTTCTTAACTATAACACTCCTCTTATTTGCAACTGCATAGAAGTCTATAACTTGTTTAGCTTCGTCAAGATCTTTAAAGGTCATACCATTCTCCAAAACTTTGTACTTGTCCAGCTTAACATTGATATCGAACATCCTTTGTTTCCTATAAACTTCCAACTCGTCACTGTCATATTCACTAGATACAGTATCACCACCTTCCTCCTCCTCACTACTATCACAATCTGTCCAACTTCTATATGAACATTAGTACTGGCATTGTGGTGAATAATATTTGCAACTGACCCAATATCTCCTTCATAGTCATCTACCGCAAAGAACTTCACAACCTTGAAATTATCAGACAATAGATGTCGAAGAGATCTAATACCTTCATCTGCATCGACCACATAGAACATACCAGATGGAACAGTAACTAGAAGCTGCCTCACCTCACTAAAACCGAGTTTTTCTTTGAACTCTCGACATATATCAATATAAGATAGCAAGTCCACTTCGTAACCTCTCCATACGTGAATCAATTTTTTATGGTACGCCAGTTGTGGTTTCCGAATCCACTGTCCCCCGTAATTAAAAATCAAGTCTATATTTTCAACCATTCTTGAACCGAGTCACATGTAAAACATTAAAGAAAGGAGAACGACCACATCATACAATATGAAAAGGACCCCACAACCAAATTTTTAATGCTAAATTGAAGTAAAAAAGAACAAGACCACTACAAGTAATAAAGTATAAACAACACAAATATAAATATAAGTTCAAAAAATATAATTTTAAACACACTAAAGGCATGGAAAACGACACTGTTTACAACTACCCAAATATTCCCAAACCATGAGTAGACACCCAAAGCAGTAAAAACTTAACTTAAATTTCTTGGAATATATGAAGTAGGTGCATTTGAAGAAAAAGGAGAACCCTAGGGGTCGTTTGGTATGAGGTACAAGAAAGTATGGTACTGGTATAAAAATTTAATACCATCTTAATACTTTGTTTGGTTAGCAAACCTGGTATAAGTTATCCTGAATTAAAATTAGTACCGTGATAACTTATACCTTGTAGAGGGTGAGATAATTAGTGCCGGAATAACTTATACCTTCTTCTTAGAAATTATGCAATTGTTATTTTTAATACAACATACCAAACAATGAATAAAAAATAATATCAGAATAACTAATCTCAGCATAATTAGTCTCACCATAACTTATTCCGGCACAAGCCGTATTCAAACGACCCCTAGGTTCTTGTCTGTGTCGTGAAATGCAAATGAGTAAAACATATTGGGTTTTATTAATGGGTATTCATTTATGTGGGGTCGGATTTATGGTTGGGTCCTCAATGTTGACCAATTGAATAATGCCACGTGGATTTTGAAAAAGTCTTGCACAACCCAAAAGTCAGACGTTAGTTCAATGGGCAATTTTAATCCCAAAAAAAACGTTGAGGATAATTTTAGCCCAATAGGTGGATGGAAGGTATTTTTGAACCATTTATAATAGGTTAAGGGTATTTTTGAATCTTTTTCGTAAAATACAAATTGTCAATAAATTATATTACTGAATTTCCATACAATATCCCAAGAACTGGTAGTACAAGTCATGAGCCACTAAGACTAGATTTACAAAACAAAATGTAATGTCATACAATTTTCATATAACATCTGTTTGAAATGCACATAAACAAAACTCGGATCTAAAATTACCAAAGACAAGTGGTAGCTATATCCAAAAAGAAGGTACATCTTTAGAGCCAGCTCCCTCCATCCATAGCTCCTCAGCTCCAAGGTCTAAAAGCAAGGTGCATAAGTGTAGTATGAGTACAACCGTCTCCATGTACTCAACAAGTATCATAACTAATCTCGGCAAGGTAATAAAATCAAGAATTATAAATGATACTCACTAATCACCCGTAGAGTTCATAATTCTAACAAGTACATAACGATAATATGATTAAATTATTAATTCACATATAAAACCACATTGGTGCACGCAATTTTCTTAACTTTCTCTGCTTAGTCAACAATCCAGCATATAAGGAAGATATGCAAATAAATCTGGTAAACAGCCAAGGAAATTGCAAGTAAAGATCAAATACAATAACCAAATATCAATCTATTGCGGCGCGCAACCTAATCCAAATAGAAATCACAACACGGCTCCAAGGCACACATCAAAATCTCAATAACCGAAGCAAACCACTGATCAGCCTTCCCAAGGCCCACATCAACCAGAAAACCGTCGGTTTCTCACAATCCATGTGTATACCATCAAGACGAAACATGAGAGGATGACCTAAGGGTGATGGAACCATATCCATATACAGCATGGACAACTCTCGTGCCGCACGGACAACTCTCGTGTCAATAGTAAAAATATCTCGGATCCCCACAGACAACTCACGTGTTGTACGGACAACTCACGTGCTAGTGGTATCAACCGCACGGACAACTGACTTGCTGCATAGATAACTCACGTACCAATATCACAATCCGCTCGACCTAGTCACAGGCACAATATCACAATCCACCTGTTGTGGTCACAAGCTCAATGTCACAATTCGCCCGACGTGGTCACAGGATCATTATCACAATCCTCCCGATGTAGTCACAAGCTCAATATCACAATCCACCCAACGTGGTCATATGCTACCAGTCAAAACCATATCACACAGAAAGCAGGTATGAAATATTACATGTACATGATCAAAGAACATCAAATTGCATACTTCTGGACTGGCATAAGTGACATGCTAAAGTGTAGGCAGGTGGAAGGTGTACCATCATAGCTCAATTAGGCAAATACATCAAGAAAGTAGCAATTATTAGGTTCAATCAAGCGATTAACCTCTATGTAACCTCAAACACAGATTAAGTAGCTCACAAAGGGGGTACGAATAGGACAAACATCACAGCATGAAGCTTAGCAATCAACTCAAGGCATATCATAGCCTAAGCACTATCCCGAGCATGAGTAATATCATGGTGCATGTACATGGGCTCGACCCCACACATGTGCGCCATCCATAGCATGTAGCTATCACAAATAACTCAGGAAACTAGTGCCTCAACCAAGCTCAAGTAAGATACTTACCTCAAACAAGTCAAATCAATACTCTAAAAATACCATCCCGCGCAAATCAACCTCTAAATGGCTCGAAAGAAGCCAATAGCAACTCAAAATTGTAAAGTAATGCCATAGAAAATAAAGCCAAACAATAAAGGTCAAATCATTAATCAAATACTCAAAGTTAACCAAAACGTCAACTTGGGCCCGCACCCCGGAACCCGAAAAACTCAAAAATTCCAATAACCCATTTGAACACGAGTCAAACCATACTAATTTTGCTCAAATCCGACTCTAAATCGATATTCAAAACCCAATTATTCACTTGAGAAAAGTTTTGACAAAAAACCTCAATTTCTCTTCTACATTCATTAGTCAAATGCCAAAATCAAAGATGGAAAAATAATCAAATCTGAGTCAAAAATACTTACCCCCATCCAAATCATGCAAATCCCCACTAAGATCGCCCAAACCCGAGCTCTATAACTCAAAATGTGATAATATAACGAAAACCTTCGAAATAGAGTACTTATAACACTGCTCCAGGTAAATACTACGCGATCGCGCGACCAGCTTCGAGATCGCGAAGCACAAAACTTCATTGCCATAGAAAACTCTTCGTGTTCGTGTTCGTGTTCATGTCCATACCCTCGCAAACACAATGCCCAAAGATTCCCGACCTTTGCGAACGCGACATCACCCTCGCGAACAGGAAGGCTACTCCGCCAGCTCGTAGTTCTAAAACGCGAACGTAACCTCCTAATGCAAACGCGATGCAACAAACACTCAAAGCTCCACGAACGCGACCCTATGCTCGCGAATGCATACAGGAAAAACACATAACTCCTCCATACACATCGTGATCGCGGTCAAACCTTCGCAATTGCAAAAAATACCCGAAACATAAGAAAACCAGCAATGCTACACACCAAAAAATGGTCCGAAACAAATTCGAAATATGCTCGAGCCCATCGGACCCCCATTCAAACATGACAAAAAGTCCCAAAACATAACAAAGAATACTTGAGGCCTCAAATCACACATAAAAATATCAAAATCACGAATTGCACCTCAATTCAAGCTTAATAAACTGTTTCAAATTTCAAAATTCCAAACTTATGCGGAACACGTCTAAAGCACTCGGAATCACCTCAATTTTTGCACACAAGTTCTAAATGACAAGACAAACCTATTCCCATTCCCCAAAAAAATTATCCAAAACCGGTAAGATTTAAGTCAACTCTCGGTCAAACCTATGAATTTTCCAAACCTTCAAATTGCCAACTTTCGCAAATTAGAGCCAAAACCTTCTACAAGCATCCAATTGCAAATCTTGGCATATACCCAAGTCAAAAATCACCATCCGAACTTAACGGAACCATAAAAACTCTGATATGAGGCCAAATACAGAAAAGTCAAACTTGGTCAACTCTTCAAACTTAAAGTATCCTAGTTGAAAATAATTCTTCCAAATCAATTCTAAAACACTCAAAAACCAAAACCGATCATACACACAAGGCATAATATGTCATATAAATCTACTCAAGACTTCAAACCACCAAACGGAATACAAATGCTCAAAATAACCGGTCAGGTCGTTACATTCTCCTCAGTTAAACATACATTCGTCCTCGAACTGCGAAGAATCATTCCAAACCCATCAAACCATTATATAAAATCACAATGCACATAACTATAGGTGATCCCACATCACCCCAATCTGCGTAAGCCCGAAAAGACAACCCAACTGGAGATCTTGACTTCAACTTTAGCCCATAAACCTTAGAACCCAATCTTAAACATCTGGAACTCATTATTAAATCTGATTCTGACATCATACACTATGCAATTCTGAATAAGCTATATGAAGCTATACCCATAACCCAAGATATAATCACATGATATACCGCATAACTCAAATACCCATAGCAATAACTTCCTACAACAATAACTACTCAATAGAAAACTCGATACTGATAATAAATCCCATATTGAATAAAACCTTGTTCTAAACATTCATACACTGCCAATGATGAAAGAAACACACAAAAACTCATAACCACCCATCAGATCAACAAGTCGTAGAGATCTCTCGCCCGACAAGAACAATAGCCAAAATCTAAGCCGATTAATGAAGTTATCTTTCCCAACATACCTTAATCAAATTAGATAACACTCATTCTAGGTCTAATAATCTCACCTCGTATCGTATAAGCTGCTCGACCGACATGCCATACCAGCACTACCCTGAGCCACATTCCGTGCAATCCGTGCACCTAACAAGCAACAACTCGAATGTACCCAATAATGGAAAGGGAATCAAATGAGAGAACCATCCCGCAAGCTCAACAAATACCATCACAAGGCACAATGATATGAACCCATCACACAAGGTGAAACAAAATACACAAATAAGCACAAGGATCAAATTCCAACGTAACTCCACTGCGATGCGTGACCCAATCTGAACACCGGTCCACATGGAATACCTCGAACCATGATGCTCATAATCACAATCCGAAGTGCATGACCATGCCCATGGATAAATGGATAACACAATATACCACAAATAGGACGACACAACCAAGGTGCAATCAGCAATTCAACACCCCAACATCCTTCTCGCTCGATTTCCACCGCAAGGCCCAAATAGAAACGCTTCAAGTGTGTAAATTGCCAACATTCTCACAAACCATCATAGCATAGAAGAGTAACACATGGAACATATGAGAACACGAATAAGATCAACTCTAACCGGTGATACACCCCTCAACAATAGTTGTGCTGAGTAACTAACATCCGACCTGATGTAGAATACACATTCTCATTAGGCCTACCAGTAGCCTCTAATCAATCTCGATCCTCCAACAATAGGTAGATAACCTCCAAAAATTCCATAGTAATATCTCCATAAAACATACAATCAGCTGTCAACCTCTTAGTGTACCTTCACAACCAAGGAACAATCTGCCTCTGAGAAACCTCCTGGTCTTCAAACCCCTAGAATACAAGAATTTCCATGTCTGATCCCAAATCCACCATTTAAATGACAGACGCATACCTCATACACAATCATCTCATGAGAAATAGTTCCAAAATTCTTTTGTGCCACATAGCTTAAATTTGAACATCAGTAGTGGATCAACCTGGCAATTACAGTGATACCAGTCGAGCATCCGAACGTCAAAACACACTGCGCCTTCTTAAATGTGCACCCTTCTAAGGTGATACCAGATAGTGCCAACAATCTTCTAAACATCTGAAACCGCCCATGCCGTCTAGAACTCATGACCTTTTCTTTAGACGGAACGGCAACCTCGTACATGCAAACCTCAATCCCACACATCACACTGCATCCATTATGCAATCATATAAAAACATGAGAACCCCACTATCAACTCTAAACCACAAGCATAACACATATTCCATCATCCAGACACTTTCCACTAGACTCCTATCTAAGAGAAAATTGCAACACACAACACACTCCTCATGCGCGTTAAAAAAAACATTTCCCAAGTTGTGTCGAAATAATCGAGAACTCTTCGAAACTCATTTCCAGATAACCAAGACATCAGAACCGAATTCCTCTAACTCATTCAAGTTGTGGGGATCGCCAAGACCAAGATTATTGCAACAAAACACCTGTAGAGTCTCACCACCTAAGGAACCGACCACTTCTAATACTATGCTAATCTAAACCACTACCAAGCTGACCTATTTCTTTGAGTTCCTCTCGACTTGCCTTCAAGTTAACACTTCTCCTTGCCAGTACACTACAGTGAGAAACTAAAAGATCCCTCACCACTCTCCTAACTCAAGACTATACAACCTATCAAGACATAAATCAAGCATCCATAGTCCTTTTCGCATCCCAATCAAACATTTCTCCTCACCTCCAAACCATCTAAGCATAGTCCTCAGTCACATAACACTGATTATGTAAGTATCCAACCACTCATTGAGCCATGACAATCCCACTCCTAGGGACATACCGAACATATAAGTCCAAAAACACATACTCACAACTCTGAAATCACCGAGCCCAAGCTACGGTTTGAACCTGGCATCATGTCCTCCAGAGTAGCATATATCCACAACATAGAGAACACATCTCACACCTCATTTAGGATAACACACGAGTGGATGGAATGAAATCAAAGCTATACGCTTCAAACTGAATCAATACCGCACAATAAAGAAGGAAGGACGTGATGTTTCCTAGATTTCCAATAGTCTCTCAAAGATAGGTATGGACGTCATCATACCCATCCACAAGACTCTACTAGACACTTGCTCATGACCCATAGAAAATATGAACCTAGAGCTCTGATACTAACTTGTGACGACCCAAAATCCACCTAGTCGTGATGGCACCTAACCCAACCCACTAGGTTAGCCAAATAACAACCAACACAATTATAATGAAATAAAAGTGGTCAACAATTGATATAAATGAATTTTCATACAATATCCCAAGGACTGGCAATACAATTCATGAGCCACTAAGACTAGATTTACAAAACTGGTATGAAATAAATACAACATCTATTGAAATGTACATACAAATAAATCAGATCTAAAACTACCAAGGTTAAGTGGTAGCTATATCCAGAGGGCAGAAACTTCTTCAGTGCCAGCTCCCTTAATCCATAGCTTTTCATCTCCAAGATTTGCACGCAAGGTGTAGAAGTGTAGTATGAGTACAACCGAACCCATTTACGCAGCAAGTATCATAACTAACCTTGGCGAGGTAAGAGAAGCAATAATTATAAATGATACTCGCTAATCACCTGTACAATTCATAATTTCAACAAGTACAGATTAATAATATGAGCAAATCATGAAATGACATTTAAAACCACCTTGGTGCACACAATATTCTTAACGTACTCTGCGCAGTCAACAATCCAGCATATAAGGAGCATATGCAAATAAATCAGGTAAGCAACCAATGGAATTTGAAAGTAATGATAGAATACAATAACCAAATATCTATCTGTTGCGGCACGCAATCCAATCCAGATAGAAATCACAACACGGCTCTAACACCCACATCAGGATCTCAATAAACGAACCAAACCACAAGTCAACCTTCCCAAGACCCACATCAACGAGAAACCCGCCAGTTTCTCATAATCCGCGTGTTCACCATCAAGAAGAAACATGAAAGAGTGACCCTAGGGGGATGGATCCATATCCATATGTTACACGAACAACTCACGTGCCAATATCACAATGCACCCGGTGTAGTCACAGGCTCAATATCACAATCCGCCTGGTATGGTCACATGCTCAATATCACAATCCGCCCGGCTTGGTCACGGGCTACCAGTCCAATCCATATCACACAAAAAGCAGATATGCAAGATTAGATGTACGTGATCAAAAAACATCAAATTTCATACTCCTGGACCGGCATAAGTGAGATGCTAAATGGTAGGCAGGTGCAAGGTGTACTACCATAGCTAAATCAGGCAAATACATCACGGAAGTAGCAATTATCAAGTTCAATCAGGAGATTAACCTCTATGTAAACTCAAACATGGGTAAAATAGCTCACAAAATGGGTATAAATAGGAGAAACATCACAACACGAAACTTTGCAATCAACTCAAGGTATATCATAACCAAAACACTATCTCGAGCACGAATAATATCCCGATGCACGCAAATGGGCTCAAACCTACACATATGCGCCATCCATAGCACATAGCTATCATAAATAACTCAGGAAACTAGTGCCTCAGCCAAGTTTAGGTAAGATACTTACCTCAAGAAAGCCAAACCAATACTGTAAAAATGCCATCCTGCACGAATCAACCTCTGAATGGCTCTAAACTAGCAAAAAGCAACTCAAAAACATCAAATAATACCATAAAAAACAAACCCAAACGATAAGGGTCGAATCTTTAACCAAATAATCAAAGTCAACCAAAAAGTCCACCCGGGCCCTACCTCGGATACCGACAAGACTCACCAATTCTGACGGATGACGTCCAAATCCATAACTAAAAGGTAAATGGACACGATCGCATTCAATATAATTTACCCAACTATGAGTCGGTGTCGATAAGGCATGTAAGAGAATTATCACTTATTATGCTAAGCCAAACACTAGAATGGTTTTGAAAAAATATTTATAACTAATTGCAAAAATGTAAACTAACCTAGAAAGCAAGTAAAATGATCAATGGCCACAAGCATAGATGCACTGGGAATTACACTCAAGTAACGATCCAATGTATTTCACGATTTTACAAATATGAGCAAGTTTATGTTAATTAGCCTCGGATAATAATTCTATATTAGCTTCTTCCGAAGACTAACAAGACTTTCTAATTGAATTATCCCTAAAACAATTAAGAGATTAAGCACACCTGAATATGGCTGCAAGTAGTTCAATCCTATCCCTAGGTAGAATCTATAAATTGAGGGTTAACGCCTCAAGTTCTTATTAATTAATCTTTCCCAACCCCAAATTATCTTTTCCAAAATCAATTCGAAGTGAATGGGCAAGTCCTAGGGTTAGCTAATCCCTTTGAAAACATTAAGGAACAGAAATAATTACAGAAATAGTAAATCACTTCATAATAAATAAAAATCATTCAATACATAAGCACAACAAGATATTGAATCCACACTTTAAATATGAATATTCCTATAAACAAGATTCAAGTGTTGGAAAAAAATACTACACACTTAGATATACAATACAAAGCAAGGAAATGAAGAAATGAACATAAATGGGTAAGAAATTCTCAACCAAAAGCTCCAAATGTTCAAGACCCAAGTGTGTGTGCAAGAACTGTAGCTCAAAAACTTGTGCTCTCTAGTCAAGAGATTCAAAGATGTGCATAGATTGGCCAAAGATGTGTATCCAATAAGCTAGGTCATGTATTTGTGGGTTTGGAATGGAGAAAATATGAAATACCAAGACTGTCAATAGCTGAAGCCCGTTGACAGCACCTGCGGAAAAGCATCATAGGTGAGGCTCCGCAAAAGCGGACTCTCTTTTGCAGATGCACAACCTGTGGAGAACTGCCTACTCCGCAGATGCGGACATATCGCCACAGTAGCGGCTTCGCAGATGCGGTCATAGTGGAAAATTGGTAAGTTGCGCAGATGCGGGCCTCTACTCACAGACGTGAGCTCGCAGAAGTGAGTTGTGTTTCGCAGATGCGAAATCACTGAAGGATTTTGCACTATTTCAACTCTCTTTTGCTTAATTCTACTTCATTTGATTTCAATTCTCTTTAAGACTCATTGTACCTGAAAATCTAACGACGCACACCATAAATCACCTCATTTTATAATTAAAGGACACAAAAACTAAAGAAAATAGACCAAAATAAATGGTAAAGTCACCATTCATCAACATCCCCAACTTAAAACTTTTGCTTGTCCTCAATCAAATCAAAACCAAATACTCAATGAGGCTCTAACATTTAAAGCTCAATTAGCATCGCTATCATCGTCAAATCACATTCTCCAATTAAGTACAACACTTATGGTTTTGGTTGGTAATAATAATTAGGTTCAATCATGTGAACTTCAACCAAACAACTCCTTCATTTAAAACAATCTCAATAATGCAATGGAGTTTCAAAATAATCAAGTGACAACAATCAAGCCTCAAGAAGTGACTCAAAAGCACTAATCTACTACATATACTCAATTTACTCAATTAAGAATATATCAATGTCACCAATCCATCATAATCCATGTGCCCTCACAAGAAAGAAAGTCCCAAAATTACTATATTTACAATAACAACACAAGGGACAAATGCACTAAGACACTTACTCTCAACAAAGAATTTCAAGTGTTACAAATATCATGCCATAAGCTTGCCCATATTTTAATTTGCCGCCTATTCAAGAACATTCGGTTGGAGATCCCATAAGGACTTTTTAAGCTTGTATTGTAGGCTTAGGGAAGGGTAGGATAAGCATTTGGAATACAAGTGACTACGCCCTCCTTGAACACTACTCACATTTGTCTTTCTTTTTGCACTTTGCTTCTTTTGAAACCACCTAGCCCTTATTGACATCTAGTTACCAACATATAACCACTTTAAAGTACCTCTCTAATTTTCTCAAGACTCCATATTTTTTTTATACAACTATTTTCTGTTGGAGCTTGAATATCTTCATATAAACAACTTTGAGGTATATGTTTCAACATACAATGTACAACTTCACCATTTCCCAATTAATACCAATACCCCCAACTTAGGCTTTTAACCTCATTCTCAATATTCAAGGAGGGAAGGGTTCAAAAGAGAGAAATATTTCACAAAAGGGTAAAGGTTTATAATGAAGTAGCCAAGGAAAAGGTTAAAGTCTCAAATGGGGTAAACTAGTGATAATATTTATGCAATGGTAGGCTTGAAAGGCTAAAGAGGATTTTTCAAAGATCACAAAGAATTCCTAAGGTTATCCCTCCAACCAAACATAATTAACATTAGCAATGAAAGACCAACCGGGCAAGTTCTAGATGATAAAACTAAATACAAGAAATTATTAACAAAAAACTAACACACATGGCACATGAACTAATCAAGACGGATCAATTTAACTTCTTAATAAAAATAATTAGAGCAATATCATGCCAACTAGTGGGCAAAGAGTGACAAAATCAGCCAAACAGTTATCACAAAAATTATTCTTCCCCATGCAACTTACTAATTCAGAGGGGTATTCTTAATTCACATATCACATATAAGAGACTAATTTTATTAGTACCAAACAATCAAAAAGTCTCTACATTACAAAACAAGACTAATTCCCTTAAGAAAATTATCACGCCATCCATCATAGGGAAAAGTCACCCGGTTCAACACAAAAATATTCCCCGAAAAAGAACCGTAGCATAAAGAAAACCCAAGAAAATTTATTGAAAAGTATATTACTACTAAAGAGATAATAATAATATAAAGTAAAAACTACTAAAGAAAATAAAATAACAAAAGCAACTAATACTAAAGGAATAAAAATAACATAAACTAAAAACTACTAAAGAAAATAAATAAATAAAGAAAAATAAAATAGAATAACAAAAGCGACTAATCCGCAAATGTATCGCCAATCACAAACTACGCCCGGCAAAGGCACATGATAAACAATAATAGAACAAGCCCGGCAAGGGCACACAATATCCATACAAAAGTATAAGCCTGACAAGGGCACAAGTCAAGCATCAATGTACAAATAAAGTATACTCCCTAAAGCCAACCCCAACTAAATATACTATACTGTCCACACTGCACAATATTAAGATAAAACTAGAGTAGTTTGAGGGTCTCCTTGAGGTCTGCATCATACTAGCAGACTGCGGAAAAAGGCAAATCACTACCGTGTAGAGCTCTCGGCCTCATCATCATCGGTAGCATCAGTATCAGTGTCAGCAACATTCGACAAGAAGGAATACTCTTCAATACCATCTTTGTCCTCGACCGGTATCTTCCTGTTCGGGTGCCCTCATTTGAAGATGGCCTTGATGCCTCTCCATATCTTTATCATGAAGTTGATCTTCTTCTTATTTCTCTCTTTCTTTTTTTGGAAGTGTGCCTGAAGATCTACATGTGCCTTGCCCATATTGCCATATGCTGCCTCGAGCCTGCTAACAAAAGCTGCCAACTTCTCATGCGACTATGCTTGCTTTTTCTAGTTCTCCAGTTAGGTCTTCATTTCTTCCCTGGTAAAATACTCGGGCATAGGCTGGGAGTGTGAGGTCCCACTAGGGAGCGGTGGCACTAAGTCACGAAAGGAGGCAAGTTGGGAATTTAGCATCCCAAATGGTCCCTCGGCTTGAGTAGTTTGTGAGGAGGACCCCTCACCTACAGTAATCACTATCTTCCTCTTCTTCCTCTTTAGCACACTGCCTTCTCCTGTCACTCTCAATGGGTGAAAGGGTTTGTCCTCCGGCATCCAATGATATCCATTCCGTACATCATCCTGTGCACGCTGGCACAACTCTGTAATCAATGATGGAAATATCAATGTCGAGCCACCTTGAAGCACATACTCTTTCAGCTACTTAACGATGTAATGACCAACATTCACTAGAATTCTATCAAGGATGCAAGCAATTATCAAGGAACTAGTATACGGGACATCAGACACGTTCCCACAAGGAGCCACTCTGCTCCCCATGATATACAACCACATTTTTTCTTCAGCTGTGAAATCACCACATTTGATGCCTTTTTTCTTTTTAGCCCAAGTCACTATTTGGCCTGTAGGACAAAGCTTTGAGACTAGCCAATCACCATTGTCGCACGTATCTCTTTCTCGCATTGGCTCGAGCGGATGATTTTGAAGACCATAGACATCATTTATCTTTTCAACTCCAAATTTTTACAATCTTGCCCCTTGTTGTAAGTTCATGGTTTTGGAAATGTGTATGCTTTAAGTTGGCGTAAAATTCTCGCACTCATTCCTCATTGGCCTTGCATGGATTGGGGATGAAGCAGGTCCAGCTGCTTGAAACTAGCCAGCCATGGAAATCCGGAAGGAGCTCGACCACTTTGTCATCGGCAATTCCTTTCTCAAGTTTGAGCTTCTTTGTGAGGAGATCATCATAATACCGGTTTTGGAACTTGGAAGACATGAATTTGTTGGTATCATAGTTCAAATCCTCAGCCACTTCTTCAATTTCGTGATCAAGCGCCACATTTTTGTTCATGTTCGGGTCCATTTTAAGATCAAAGTACCTTCAAAAATCAAAACAAAGTTAGTCGGGCATTAGATTTATGTTAAGCAATTAAAACAATGCAATTAGGCCAAAGAACCGAGCCAAACAGGCTCTGGAAGCTCTAGTTGCAAAGATACTGGAATTTCAAATTTCTGCTAGCCATCGCACCTGCGGAAGGTTTGTCGCAGGTGCGGGTGTGCGTCTGCGAAAGGTGTTTCGCTTCTGCAAACTTCCACTTCTGAATAGAAATCGCAACTGCGGAACAGGCATCGCAGGTGCGAGGCCGCATCTGCGATGTTCATCAGAGGGTTCAAAAGCCCAGCTACTGTTGATTTCATTTCAATTTAAATCATGTTTTTGGCACACAATTTATACTCAAGACTTCTAAATTTATGCTCTACAACTTTGCATGACTTGATTAAACATGATTTTAAGGTACTTACCAATAAAACTTCTTTCGGACAATTTGCAAACACATTATAAGCATAGATAATATTATGCCTTTTTGAACAAATTAGGTACTCAGATTTCCCCAAATGTTTTTCAACAACAGCAGCACACACGACTACACTCAACCAATTTCCTCACCCCTAATATTAACATTAATCAGAAGGAAATGGGGCTGTGGGAATTCTGCCATGGAGAAGAGATGAAGAAGAAGAATATGCGGTACTAGGGTACGCATAACCATACAAACTTCTGTCTCATTCTGCGACCAATATGTGGTCCGTATAACTAATATGTGATCGCATTATTTTTGCCACAGAAAGGCAAGTTAGGCACTTTTTCTTCACTTTTCATACACTCTAAGACACACACACACATCAAAATGTTCAACAAAAATAACTAACCTAAAAAAATAAAAATCTAACAACAATATTTGAAAACGATGGGTTTCCTTCCACCAAGCGAGTTTATGTTAATTAGCCTTGGGTAATGATTCTATATTAGATTTTTCCGAAGACTAACAAGACTTCCTAATTGAATTGTCCCTAAAACAATTAAGAGATTAAGCACACCCAAATATGGCTACAAGTAGTTCAATCCTATCCCTAGGTAGAATCTATAAAGTGAGGGTTAACGCCTCAAGTTCTTGTTAATTAATCTTTCTCAACCCCAAATTATATTTTCCAAAATCAATTCATAGTGAATGGGCGAGTCCTAGGGTTAGCTAACCCCTTTGGAAACATTAAAGAACATGAATAATTAAAGAAATAATAACTCACTTCATAATAAATAAAAATCGTTCAATACATAAGCACAACAAGATATTTAATCCACACTTTAAATATAAATATTCCCATAAAAAGGATTCAAGTATTGAAAAAAATGCTACACACTTAGATATACAATACAAAGCAAGAAAATGAAGAAATGAACATAAATTGGTAAGAAATTCTCAACTAAAAGCTCCATATCTTCAAGACCCAAGTGTGTGTGCAAGAACCCTAGCTCCAAAATATGTGTTCTCTAGTCAAAAGATGTCAAAGATGTGCAGAGATTGGCCAAAAATATGGACCTAAACCAATTTGAAACACGCATGAGTCCCTCGGAAACCCTTCACAACATGCCAATAAGTCCCAAAACATAACACAAACCTACTCAATGCCTCAAATCACACAGAAGAACATCAAAATCACGAATTGCACCTGTTGACGACCAATTTTGACCCTCCCTTTTAAAATTAAATTATTTATACTTAATGATTTGCAGTAAATGTGGTAAAATATTTTCTAATGAATGATACCTATTTTGATTAAAAATAAAATGGGAAATAGTAATTATTAGTGCAAAATTAATAATTTAGTATTATTTATGAATTATATTACCCTTACTATTTTGGAATTATTGAAATGGCCTTTATATATTTTTAGCAAGTATTATAGTTAATTTAAAAAATTAAATCTTTTTTTAATTACATTGCCTTTTATTTTAAATTTAATTCAAAATTAGTTTTAAATTTAGTAAAATGTGTTTTAATAGATAAGTAATTAATTAAAGTAATTTATAATGTATTTGATGATTATATTTTTTATCACATTTTATTAGAATTAACTAAGTTTAATAGATTTAATTTTAAAGGGTTTAAAAGATTAAATGGCTACAATTGCAAATACCTAATTAAATACAATGTGGCCATTTGTTAAATCAAATACCAATGTATTCAGCCCAAAACACAGGCCCAATAAGACCTGACCCAGTCCGGAACTACCCCCTCCTATCCACTTTGGAAATTTATGCCAACCCCTGAGGACCAATAGCATCGTGCCATGTCGGCCCAGATTGGACTCAGATTTTGAAAACCAAACACGTATTAGACTATCGGGTACGAATTTTGATTTCGGGACTTGGAGCAGGTCCGTATTGGACTCAGATTTGAAAACTAAATACATATATGGACTTGTGAAATATGGGTAGTCGAGATCTACCCTTCGACTCAGGTTTCTCTTGCATTGTTTGATATTATCAAGTTGATTTTTGGTTAGATTTGAGCCGAGCAGAGGTGAGCTTTAAGGTAAAAGCATTTTTAAAGTATTGGGCCTAATTGAGGTAAGTCTCTTGCTTAACTCCATGTGGGAAAAATTACCCCTAGGGTATATTCTTTTTGCAATATTTGTACTATATGGAACAATGTGTACATAAGGTGACAAGTATGTACACAGGTGTATGTGTGGTAATTGACCGGATTAGACCATAGGTTATTAATATGCCTTGAATTGGAATCGTTTGTTATATGAAGCACTCTTATTGTTGTTCACCCCCGTACCCTTTAATTATTGTTGTGATTCTTGTTCATATTGTTGTTGAGTCGTGGGCTATACGTTGTTGTGGCATTGGTATTGTTCTTCTATGATGTTGTGGTACATGTGCACATGTGGTGTGGGTTGATTATTGTGTTGTGAATGAGATACGTATGCGGCGGCATAAGGGCTGTGTTATTGATGTGCATACGGCGAGATATGGGGGCTTATGCGCGTGTTGCAAGTAAGGGAAAATACTTCATTGTGATACACACGCAATGAGATAAGGAGGTTTATGCGCGTGAAGCTATTTAGGACAAATGTTTAAAATTCGAAGCTCACACGGCGCCATAAGTATGATAGGTGATTATGTTATATGGTGCTTCGGGGTGATTCTTGATTAAATTCCCATGTTGGAACGGTCTGATGAGTTGAACATGTCATGGTTTTCCTTAAATGATTTCACTTTGTGTTTTACTTTGGGTTATTTTTCCGTGTTATCACATGTCTATTTATTGTTGCTATCTAATTGGTTATGCTTTCCGTTGTTAGTTTTATATTGTTATTTTGCACAGGTTGTTGTCTAGTGAGTGTCTCAACTTGAACCTCGTCACTAATCCACCGATATTAGTCTTGATACTTACTGGGTAACGATTGTGGTGTACTCATACAACGTTTTTGCACATTTTTGTGCAGATCTAGGTACCTCAGAGCGAGCTGGTCGTTAGTGAGCTGCTTTTTCCGAGTTGCTCTAGAGACTTCAAGGTATACTTGTTGTTCGCTCGCATGCCTCAGAGTCACCTTTTATTGTCTTTCCTTAATAATGTTATTTGTATTAAAAAATAGTGTTGTATTTTGAGATTCCTAGTCTATATTCATTAGAGCTTGACTCTGTACTACCGATTTTGGGATGTATGATTGTTGATCATTTTTCGACTATGTTATGTCATTTACCAGTTTTTATTTAATAGCTAAATTGTTTTATTCTGTTAATCTCATCATGTGTTAGGCTTACCTTATCTTAGAGACTAGGTACTGTCACGAACTTTAAGGTGGGATTTTGGGCCGTGACATTTGTCTAAACTTTATTTGAGGGTAATTTCCCCATTGGCTATAATATTTGAGATATGTTAGGGGTGAAACACGTGCTAGATGATGGGAATATGTGCATACACTGGGCTTATTCATGAACCGGGTAGACCTTAGGTTATTATGTTCCTTGTTTTGCTATCATGCCCTGTTATATCCATGTTTTATATACTTGAATGACTACTTGAGCTATTATTCATGTTAGAAATCATGTTTAGGATATGTGCTTATATGTTCGAGAAATGATAGGACTATTCTTACCATATTGAGTTGTTTGCCTCAATTGTAGTCATATTCTCAATCATGATATTACATGCACGAATTATATCTCTATCTCTATGCATTGTTTACATATGATCTTTACATGTTGTTGATTTCCTCATATGTGTCACATATATGAGCTGAGTACTGTGAGATGTAAGTATTTGAGACTTAAGTGGTTGATGACTGAAAATTAGCCACTGAGCCGATTTGGTATTGATTATGAGATGACGTGTAAACCAGGCCCCATGTTGGACTGAGTTGTATTGATTGTGGGGTGACATGTGCACCATGCCTAATATTAGGCTATGCGATATTGATCGTTGACTTAGATTCGATCAGTGCTTGGGCAAGGACCTGCCCCACCAGAGTTAGGTATTAGCCGTGGGCGTAAGCACAAGGTCATATATGTTCTTGGGTAAGGACTTATGCTAGGCACCCATGCAGTGCTGAGTGTTATTGTGTGTTGTGATTGTAGGGAAATTGTTCCAGGCACTATGCATGTGTTTTGATTTTATATAATTGATGATTTAACTGTGAATCGTTGATTCTAGCATGCATACTTGTTATGCAGGTATCGAATTGTATTTCTTCCTTCATGCTTATTGGTACATGATGTTTCTATTTGGTTGTTGAACTTGGAATCATAGTTAAATTGATAAAACCATGCTTAGATGATTCATGTGGAAGAATTTATGCCTTAACTACTATTCTTGAAAAGCATGCTTCATATCCTGCTATTTGTGAAAACGTTGAATTTAATATTATTCGAGCTACTTTTCTTTACCGTTATTATACCGCTATTGTTGTAATTTGTTGTTGGTAATGGGTATTAATCTCGTCACTACTTCATACCGAGGTTAGGTTTGTTGCTTATTGCGTACACGGGATCAATTGTACTCATACTAAACTATGCACTTTATGTGCAGTTCAAGGTACTGCCGATAGAGGTTATTTCTAGCGAGTGACACTTGTATCCTTTTCTCTTAGTCGATGTTATTACTGTTCTCTCTTTCAGATAGTTCAGTTTTTTGGGATCAAACTCAGCATTTAATTTTGTCGCGCTCATTACTTGTTGACACCAGATCATGGGAAGGTTTTAGTTGTATTATTTCTATTGACTTCCGTTATTTATGATTATTCAGCTATTGAGACTATTTATTTATGTTATTTAAGTTTATTCCTTTGTACTGAATGTTGGCTTGCCTTTCAAGTAGTGTTAGGTGCCGTCTCGACTTTGGTGGAATTTGTGGTTGTGAGCAAGTCTTGTAGAGTCTTGTAGATCGATATGGAGACGTCTGTACTTATCTTCGAGAAACTATGAGGCTGTTAGGAAACTTCACTTTCTTTCATGTTATATCGTGCGAATTTGTTTATCCTTAAGTCTGAATCCTTGAGTTTCTGTTCTCTCAATGATAGTGAGGACACGATCTTCTGGTGCAACTGAGTAGGCGCTGGTATCCCAGGCTAAGGCGATGAGAGGCCGGGGTTGAGGAAAAGGTAGGGGCGAAGCACGCGACACATCTAGAGCCCCAGCACATGTAGCTGCTGTTGAGCTACCAATAGATCATGTTGAGGAGCGGGTTCATTATCATGTGGAGCCAAAGGTACTAGCTCGGGTTCCCCGTGGCTTATTTGTTTTGCCAGCTATTTAGGATGCATTGATATGCATGATTTGCTCGAGAGTTTGGCTCAGGTGGGGGCATTTCCTACTCTACCAGTAGGGGGCGGAACACAGACTCTAGCTACTAATACCCCAAAGCAGGTGGCCCATGGTTATCACACTCCTACAGTGTTACCAGTTGGGGGAGTTCAACATACTATTGCCGCACAACCTGAGGATAGGCCCGCGATATTAGTTGATGAGCTAAAGAGGTGAGATATGATCCAAGGATTAATAGATCATTGCCATGAGATTCTACCAAATTTGGGACTAGTTGAATCCAAAGGAGTTGACTTCACCACCTTCCAGATGCAAGGTCCTGCCAAGAGGTGGTGGAAGATCTTTTTAGATGGGTCGACCAGCAGAATCATCTCCTCTTACATGGGCTCAGTTCTCTAGAGTCTTCCTAGAGCAGTTTGTGCCACGCACCAGGAGAGAGGAGTTGAGGAGGGTTTGAGTACCTACAACAGGGTCATATGTCAGTTACTGAGTATGAGATGAGGTTTATAGAGCTGTCCCATCATGCTATTGCTTTGATTCCCACTGAGGAGGACAGAGTGAGGAGATTCATTGAGGGTCTTCACTCTAGTATTCACCTAGCTATGGCTAGAGAGATTGAGACCGGGACTCCTTTTCATCAAGTGGTAGAGATAGCGCATCATGTTGAGCGCATCCGCATCGAGACTAGAGAGATATTCCATGGTAGTGACAAGAGGTCCCGATATTTAGGTATCTTTAGTAGTGCCTTATCTAGAGGCCGAGGTTGATTTAGGAGAGGCCATTCTAGCAGGTCAACTTATCATTAATCACCACCTAGTCGAGGAGCCTTAGTGTGGTCATCATTCAGTGCACTCCCACCTCAAAATCTCTTACTGTCACTTCATGGAAGGTTTTTCATCTATTGCAAACCCATTGACTAAGTTGACTTAGAAAGGCGCTCTATTCAAGTTGTCGGATGAGTATGAGGAGAGCTTTCAAAAGCTCAAGACAGCTTTGACTAGAGCTCTAGTGCTGGGTTTTCCTTAGGGATCATGATCATATACAGTTTTTTATGATACTTCGGGGTTGGAATTGGGTATGTGTTGATGCAGAAAGGCAGGGTGATTGCATACGCATCGCACCAGTTGAAGCCCAATGAGAAGAAATATACAATACATTATTTGGAGTTAGCAGCTACTGTATACACGCTCAACATTTGGAGGCATTATTTATATGGCGTGTCTTGTGAGGTGTATATGGATCATTGGAGCTTTCAACATCTATTCAAGCAAAAGGATTTGATCTGGAGGTAGCAGAGGTAGTTGGAGCTATTGAAGGACTATGATATTACCATTCTTTATCATCGGGGGAAGGCCAATGTAGTAACTGATGCCACGGGTTGAAAGGCGAAGAGCACAGGGAGACTAACATTTATTCTAGCTGGGGAGAGGCCTATAACTATGAATATTCAGACAGATTTGTGAGATTGGACATATAAGAGCGTAGCGGAGTCCTTGCTTGTGTTGTATCTCATTTGTCCTCGTTTGAGCGCATCAAGGCTCGTCAGTATGATGATCCCCATTTGCTTGTCCTTAAGGACACGCTACATCGAGGTGGTGCGAAGGAAGTTTCTGTTGGTGATGATAGTGTATTGCAGTTTCAGGGCCAGATTTGTGTTCCAAATATGGATGGGTTAAGAGAGTTGATTCTCAAGGAGGCTCATAGTTCATGGTATACCATTCATCCGGGAGTTACGAAGATGTACCATGATTTGAAGTAGCATTATTAGTAGCGGAGGATGAAGAAATACATTGTTGGATTTATTGCGGTGTTTGAATTGCCAACAGGTCAAATATGAGCATCCAAGACTTGAGGGTTTGCTCCAGAAGATTGACATACCATAATGGAAGTGGGAGTGTATCACTATGGACTTTGTGGTCGATTTGCCACGGATATTGAAGAGATTTGACGCAGCTTGGTCATTGTGGAAAGACTGTCTAAGTATGCATATATCATTCCAGTCATGACTTCCTACCCTTCAGAGCAATTGGCTAAGATCGACATCCGGGAGATTGTTCGCTTGCATGATGTACCTATTTTTATCAGCTCGGATCACAAAACTCAGTTTATTTCATATTTCTAGAGAGCAGTTCAGCGCGAACTAGAAACACAAGTTGAGTTAAGTACTGCATTTCACCCTCAGATAGATAGGCAGTCCGAGCGGACCATTCAGATTTTGGAGGATATGTTGAGAGCCTTTGTCATAGATTTTGGAGGACAATGAGATTTGTTTCTACCTTTAGTAGAGTTTGCCTACTACAACAGCTAGTAGTCGAGTATCCAGATGGCTCTGTATGAGGCATTATATGGGAGGAGATGTCGTTCTTTGGTTGGTTGGTTTGATTTTGGAGAGGCTAGACTTTTGGTCACTGATTTGGTTCGTCATGCTTTGGAAAAGGTGAAATTGATCCAGGAGCGGCTTCGTACAATGCAGTCCATGCAAAAGAGTTATGCTAATGGGAAGGCTCATGATGTTGCATTCATGGCGGGTGAGAAGGTTCTACTCAGAATTGCACCCATGAAATCTGTGATGAGATTTGGGAAGAAGGGAATGTTGAGCCCTTAGTATATTGGTCCTTTTATTGTGTTAGAGAGAGTGGGTGAGGTGGCCTACGGACTTGCTTTTCCACCCAGCTTATCGGGAGTTCATCTGGTATTTCATGTTTTCATGCTTCGTAAGTACAATAAGGATTCGTCCCATGGTCTTAGATTTTAGATTGCTGCAGTTGGACAAGGATTTGACTTATGATGAGGACCCTGTCGCCATTTTGGATAGGTAGATTCGAAAGCTAAGGTCGAAGAATATTGCATTAGTGAAGGTTTAGTGGATAGGTCAACCGGTCGATGTGGCGATTTAGGATACCGAGCATGTTATGCATAGCAGATATCCTCACCTTTTTGATAATCCAGGTATGATTCTAAACTCGTTCGAGGATGAACGATTTTTAAGAGGGGGAGAATGTAATGATCTGGCCGGTCGTTTTGTCTATTTGAGCCTCGTTCCACTATTTGATACTCCACGTATGTGAATTTTTATTAAGTGACTTGCGGGGAGTGTTTGATTGGTTTCGGGAAGGTTTTGGAGTGAATTGGAATACTTAGTTCCATAGTTGGAAGCTTAAATCATAAGAGTTTACCGAGGGTTGACTTTGGTGTAAATTACCTTGAATTGATGATTTTATAGTTCCAATAGGTTCCCATGGTAATTTTGGACTTAGGCATATGACCAGATTTGTATTTGGAGGTTTCTAGGTTTATTTGGCTATAACTGGCAAAAGTTGAAAATTTGAAGGTTTGGAAGGTTCATAGGTTTGACCATGAGTTTATTTTCTAGCTATAATGTTTGGATTGTTGTTCTGGGATTTGGAAAAGGTTTTCTATGTCATTTTGGACTTGTTTGCAAGATTTTGGATTATTACAAGTTGGTTAGACGTGGTTCGGCTTGAGTTTTGGAAGTTGATTAGTTCATTAAGCTTGAATTGAGGTGCGATATATAGTTTTGATGTTATTTTTCAGATTTGAGACCTCAAGTAGGTCCATGTTATATTTTGGGACTGGTTTTGTGTGATTTGATGGGGTCTCGAGGGGCTCGAGTGTGTTTCAGATGAGTTTTGGAACATTTTGGAGCTAGTTGGCAGTTTTGGTCTTGTGTTTGCTCACCTGCGAGGTTTGGTGCGTATGTGCGGACTGTTGGCCGCATATGCAGAGGATGGCTGTGGAAGGAGAGGTTCCCAAACGTAGAGGTTTTTGTGAATTTGCGAGATCGCAGATGCAGATCTCTTGCCGTAGAAGCGGAGTAGTTTGACTTGGGAAGTTCCACAGGAGTGAATATGTGTCGAACCTACGAGATCACATAAGCGAGTTCAAGCCGGATTGGGGCGATTGTTGAGGCAATTTTCACCCATTTGTATTGGGTAAGTGCTTTTAACTCGTATTGATTATTATTCATTATTCTACTCTTGATTTTGACTATTGGTTGATGAAATCTAAGGGAGAATATTGGGGTTTTGTAAGAAATATTGGAGAATGGTTTAAGTGAGATTTGAACCTCTATCCAGAGTCGTTTTTGGATAAAATTTGTTGGAATCATATTGAAATGGGTGATCGGGATTTGTCACTTTTGTCGAGTTCTGGGGTGTGGGTTCGGGGTTGACGTTATTGTTGACTTAATGATTTTGATTAAAGATCGAGCCTTTATGCTTCAATATTGTTTCATTTGTCATTATTTGACATCATGGTGTGTTATTTGACTAGATTCGAGTCGTTTGGAGGGCAATTCGCATGGGAATAGGCTTTTTGGAGTTTTGACTCACACGCCTTCAAGTAAGTAACCTGGTCAAAACTTGGTTTGAGGGTAACTTCCTTGTCGTCTATGATATTTGAGATAAGTTGGGGGTGATGCACGTGCTAGGTGACGGGTGTATGTGCATACATCGGGGTTATATATAATCTGGGTAGACCTTAGGCTATTACGTGCCTTGTTTTGCTATCGTGCCCCATTATATCCATGTTTTATCTACTTGTATGACTACTTGAGCTATTATTCATGCTAGAAATTATATCTAGGCTATATGCTTAATTTTAGTCATATTATCTGTCATGACATTACATCCGTGTATTATATTTCTGTATCTATGCATTTTTTACATGTTATCTCACATGTTTTTGATGCCCGTATATGTGTGACACGTTTGAGCTAAGTACTGTGAGATGTAAATATTTGAAACTTGAGTGGTTGATGACTAGACTTGGGCCATAAAGGCGATTTGGTATTGACTATAGGAGACGCGTACGACAAGCCCCAAGTTGGGCTGAGTGGTATTGATTGTGAGGTGATGCGTGCACCAGGCCCCATATTGGGCTAAGTGATATTGATCGTTAACTTAGATCCGATCAGCGCTTGGGTAAGTACCCGCACCTCAGGAATCAGGTATCGCAGGCACATGGTCATATATATGCGTGGGCGAGGGACTTGTGTCAGCCACCCGTAAAGTGCTGAGTGTTGTTGTGAATGGTCATTAAAGGGCAATTTTGCCATGCACTATGCATGTGCTGAGATTCAACCTATTTGATGATTTAACTGCGATATCATTAATTCTGGCATTGCATGTTTGTCATGCAGGTACCATATTGTATTTCTTCCTTCATGCTAATTGGTACTTGATGTTCCTATTTGATGTGTTGAACTTGGCATCAGAGTTAAATTGATAAAACCATGCTTACATGATTTCTATGGAAGAATATATACCTTAACTGCTATTCTTGAAAAGCATGCTTAATATCCTGTAATTTGTGAAAAGGTTGAATTTAATATTACTTGAGCTACTTTTCTTTACTGTTATTGTTGTAATTGGTTGTTAGTAGTGAGTATTGGACCCTAACTAGCTCGTCACTACTTTTACCTCGAAGTTCGGCTTTTTACCTATTGGGCCTTTCAGCAAATAGTGTTAGGCGTCATCACGACTTTGGTGGGATTCGTTGTCATGACAATGGCTAATCTTGTAATTCAATTTATCATAGCAATTTCATGAGCAATTTTAACATTCATGATTCTAGTCGTAATATTTAACATGAGTGTATTAAGCCATTTTACCATCAAATCATGAATCAAATAAGACAAGTGTATGACTACGGATTTATGATAAAGCTCAACATGTCAAAATAATCTTTTATGCTCAATACAACAAGTAATAACCTTAAGAGTGCTTCTAATTCATTATTATGAATCAACAACAACCGTGTTTCCTTTCAAATCTAACATCAAAGAACTCGAATTAAGTCAAATATTACCCAAATGAGTCAATACAAGCTTTAAGAATAGATTCCATAATAAAACAATTTAATCTTTTACCCAAATCAAAAACTCAACAAAAAGTCCACCTCAGGCCCTCGGCCCGGAATCTGAAATTGATCATAGTTATAGTTCACCTATAGCACCACGATTCACAATATATGATTAGATTCTAAATCAGGGTCCAATTCCATAAAACAATCCCCAATATCACTCTCTTAAATTCATACCAAAAATCCCAATTTTGAACCTTTAAATTCATATTTTAGGGGTTAAAAATCCATGTAGATTCCTAAAATATAATCACAAATTCAATTAATGGGCAAAACCCCAAAAATAACAGCTTATATAATCAGCCCAACAGTACATATTGCGATCACGACAGACCCATCGTAAACGGGAAAGCCAAACCAACTCTGAAACTCAACTCCTCCACGCGAACACAAAATTTGCATCACGAACGCGGTGCTCAGCACCAAAGACCTACACGAACACGAAGACCAATCTCCCGCTTGCCTCTTCATCTATGCAAACATGAACCTCTTTACCCGAACGCGCTGGCCACCTACCCACAGCACTATGTGATTGCATACCCACATCCACAAATGCAATGAACAAAACTCGCTGCCAGACCTCCTTCTCCGCAATCACGATTCTTAGCTCTGCGATCACGAAGCACAACCCCGCACCAGCAAATTAGCAGCCGCAATACTTAGGAAAATGGCCTAAAACCACCATAAATCATACCCAAGCCCCCTGAACCTGGTCCAATAATACCAACAAGTCTATATACCTAATTCAAACTTATCCAAGGGCTCGAAACACCACAAATAACATAAAACCCTAGAGTCGAAGATCTATATCCACCTTTAAACATTCTGACTTTGTCGAACGCATCTGAGTCATACTTATACAATCTGGATCACATCCAAACTTTGCACATAAGTTCCAATCAACAATGAACCTATCCAAAGTCTGGGAAAACCAATGAGAACCCGATAACATCAAAGTCACCTCTCGATAAAACATAAGAACTCTCACATTCTTCACATTTCTAACTTTCGACATAAAAGTCAATTCCTTTTAGGAATCTCCAAATCCAAATCCGCACACACACCTAAGTCCAAAATCACCATTTAAACCCATTGAAACCATCAAATCTTGATTTCGAGCTTATTTACTCAAAAGTCAAACCTTGGTCAACTCTTCCAACTTAAAGCTTCCATAATAAAAAATTCTCTTCCAAACCAATTCTGAACCCCTCGAAAATCAAAACTAACCATATATGCAAATCGTAATACATCACATGATGCTACTCAAAGTCTTAAACCACCCAACGGAAATGCTAAAACTTAAAATGACCTGTCAGGTTTTTACATTCTCCCCCACTTAAACATACTTTCATCCTCGAACGTACAAAGAGTCCTTCCAACGCTATCAAATAATTGTATGAACTCATCATACACACATCCATAAGTGATCCTATGCCACCTCAATCCATATAAGTCCATTAACAGATTCCTGACTAAAGATTCTTTCTTCAACCTTAACCTATAAGCCTTAGAACCAGTTTTCAATATCTAGAACTTTATCTAAGATCTGATTCTTGTATATATAAACTATATCAATCTCCACAAGCTGCATTAAGTCATAAATGTGCTTCCAAGATGTAAGCACATGACGCACCCCATAGTTCATATGCCCATATCCATAGTTTTTACCAGTAATAACTGCTCATTACCAGACCTAGTACTAGTAACGTACCCCGTCTCGAATAAAACATTATCCCAAACCTTCCCAGTACTGCTAACGATAAAAGAACTGTGCAGAAATTCATAACCACTAATAATCTCAACAAGTCGTGGAGTCCTCTCACTTGACAAGAACCATTGTCAAATCTAAGCGTACTAATGACATTCTTCTTAAAAACATACATTATCCAAATCCTGTTGCACTAATCTCAGGTCCAATAACCTCGTCTCACCCAATTCAAGCTACTCGACTAACAGACCACATCAAACGCCACCCAGAACCTCATACGACGTATTTTGTGCATCAGACAAGCAACAACTCAAATATGACCAATAATAGAGGAGAACCAAATAGGAGAACTATCAAAAAGTTGAACATATACAACAAAAAAAGCATAATGCTAATAACCTATCCCGCAAAGGGAAAACAAAACATAGAAAATAAGCATAAGGAACTGTATCCAAACATAACACTGTTGCAGCATGAAACCCGATCTAACATCATATCGTTGTGGCGTGCAACCTAATCCAACATAACATACTCATGGGAATACACATCGAGCCATAATCCTTATTCTCAGCAAACATATGTGTATTAACAACAAGCATGTAAAGTGCATAAGCATAACCATATGGAGATGGATAGCATAATACACTATGGTAACGATAAGCACGACTAAGGTACAATAAGCAAATCAACACCTCAAGATACATCTCGCTCACATATTGCAACAGGTCCTAAATTGAACCACAACATGCAAGTGAATAATCAAGTTATCTCACAACTCATCATAGCATTAACACCTGGGATAGATCAGGGCATGAATAAGATCAATCCTACCTGAAGACTCATCCATAGTAATTGTTGCAATGAGTAGGCAAATCTAATCCAGTGAATAATACGCATTCTCATTAGGTCTACCAATAGGTCGCTCAACCGATTCAAACTATTCCGAAATAGGTTAAAAGCCTTCCAAATGTCTACAGTAACCCTATCCATGACATATATAATTAGCTATCTAACTGTTAACACACTTTCACATTCCGCAATTAAAGGAATAGTCTGACTCTGAGAACATCAAGTCTCTAAACCACAAGAGTATAAGAATTACCATACATGATCTCTAACTCTCCAACTTAAATGACTAACACATAACACATACACAATGATTTCATTGGAAATACTTCCATAAATCATCCGCTTCAAGTACAAAAACTTGGACATCAACTGTTACCAACCATGCGATTTTTGTAGTACTAGTCAAGCATCTGCAAAACAATACACAATGCGTCTTCTACAATACAAACCCTTGTAAAGCGATACAAAATAGTTTTAGCATTCCCTTAAAAATCTGGAATCTCTCATACTAGCTAGAACACGTGACCTTCCTTTCGAATCTGAACCGCAACCATGTCCATTTAATCCCAATCCACATGGCTCACCGCATCTATCATGCTATTATATGAAAATATGAGAACCCCATTATCAACTCTGAATCACAAGTAGTATGGTCCTTGTTGTATATACTCCTTCGACAAGAAACCTTCTACAAAACTCAATTCAGGAGAAAATTGCAACACACAATGAACTTTCCATACCCGTAGAAGTCATCAATCTCAAGCGATGGTCTAAACCATCATAAACTCTTCGAAACCCATTTGCACATGACCAAGCCATAAGAACTGAATCCCTCTAAATCAACCAAGCCTTGCAGGACAAAAAACCCAAAAGTTCAACTGAAGAAGTACTTGTAATTCCCTATCATACCAAGGGAATCAATCATTTTGTTACTATGCAGATCTAAATTATTATTGTACTGTAGCGACCAGGCTAGTCATTTTGTATATTTAAGCCTCGTTCCTCTTATTTTATGCTTCCCGTATATTTATTTGATGTTTAGTGACTTGCGGGGTTGGTTTGGTTTGGTTTCGAGAAGGTTGGAGCATGATTTGGAACATTTAGCCACATTTTAAAAGCTTAATATACTAGAGCTAATCAAGAATTGACTTTTGAGTAAACAACCTCGAATTGGTAATTTGATGGTTTCAATAGGTGTATATGGTGAATTTGGATTTGGGCGTATGTTTGGATTTGGATTTAGAGGTCCTTCGAAGGTTTTTGGTTTATTTGCCAAAAGTTGGTAATTTGGAGAATTAATGAGTTTATAAGGTTGACCGATAGTTGACTTTGGTGTTATTGGACTACGATTTTGGTTTTGAGACCTTGGATAGGTCCACATAGTTGAAAGGAACTTGTGTGCAAAGTTGATGGTAGACTATAATCTCGTGGTTTAGTCGCTTATAGGACTCTATTTCACTGCACTTTATTTGTATTTGAGCTTTAATTGGTAGTATTTTATACTTATTGTGTGTTTTATGCCTTGTAAGAGTGATTCTGAGCTATGTAGATATTGTGGAGCTAATTTGTTCTATTTGGAGCTTTGAAGTATAAGTAAAAGCCCAAGGGAGTAAGCCAAGATTATGTTCGGGGGTCATGGACCAAGTATGGACGTAAAAAATGCAAGCAAAATCAGTACTCTGAGCAAATCCCACAATCTGGCGCGTGGGGAGGCATGTGGTGCGCCGTGGCTGTACAAAACTTGCTGCATGATAGATGTCGAGCTCTCTGAAATCCCAACTAATGCCTCGTATGGCGCGTCGCCCCATGCGGAGCGCCTGTGCAATCTTTACAGAGTGAAAATCCTATTTTGGCTAGGAGAAGGTGGTTTCATCTAAGGCAGGTCCTACTTGGTATAAATACATAGAAAAACGTTATTTTATGGACTTTTGACATACATTGGACCTAAGGAGGATAAGGAAGAGTTAGAAGAGCAAAAGCACAAGGGTTTGTTTAATCATTCCTTCCTCACTCAAGACCCGAATTTGGATGGAATTTATGTTTTCCTATACTCTAATTTTATTTGCTATTAATTACTCCATATCTATGGAGTAGTTCTCTTTAGGGTTTGATGGATTTGGTATATTGATGATTGTTTGTGTATTATAAGTCTAGTTTTTTGTATTGTATCATTTTTGGATGACTTAGTTGTTACATCTATATTCACTAGTTTATGTAATCGAGAGAGGCATAACTTGTGATATATTTACATTATATTGTTGGTTGAGTTCATTAATTCTTCTAAGTAATTGAAAGAGGCTAGTTGAATTATTGATTAAACCTAGTTAGGAGAATAATCGATAGAGGTTCTCCTAAAAACAAATCCACTATGCATTCTTGCATATCTTCACGTGCTTAAATTGGTTCATCTCGCGAGGTTGAGACTTAATCGAGAGAGGAGTTGTTGCTGAACGTGTGAAGTAATAATTGAGTCAATTTGAGAGACTCACTTAAACATTAGAAGTGAATTATCTAGAGTTAGCTCCCAAATAATTATCTTGCACTTATCCTATCAAAACCCTATCTTCTCCCATTGATAACCTTCTTGCTTATTCCTTGTTTGGATTGCCATTAGTCAATAGATTTAGATTCTTAGTTAATTTTAGTTAGGCATCTTATAAATCTCAATTGTTGATCATCTTGGATATCAACCAAGCTAAAAACTATGAAAATATTATTTAAATCCAATCAATGTGGATACGATATTATACTATACAATATTTAATTAGCGAGCAGAATTTAAATGTGTGTTTTGCACTCGTCAAATTTTGGAAGATCTGTTAGTTCGGGTGGATAAGTTCGTATTTCTTGTGGAATTTATAGTTGTGAATATGGAGGAAAACAAGGAGGCCCCTCTCATCCTAGGAAGACCATTCTTAGCGACATGTAGAGCTATATTAGATATACACGAGAGAAAATTCATGCTTAGAGTGTGTGAGGAGACTGTGACTTTTGAGATGAATGTAGCAAAGGGGGCACAAAATAGCTGCAAGTGTTTAATGGAAAGTGAAGAGCTCGAAAGAGAAGGCTGCGGTGACCAAGAAAGATAAGTGTGGGGCGTATCCCAAAAATACTGAGAAGAAGCTGTATGCATGGATGTGTGCATTAGTTCGGGCGCGAGGAATGGAGCCCGATTATGACTCAGACCCCGACTAGATATTCAGGGAAGTTTCCTCTACCTTATGATTTTTAATTATGTGTCATGGGAACATGCCACAACTTAAAGTATGGGGTGGGGTATATATTGTATGTATGTATATATATTAGTTTTTTGTTTGTTAGTTGTACTAGCTAGTGATAGAAAAAAAATATTAAAATTTTTGATTTTTCCCGACGATGGATATCATCGACAGGTTTATCGAGGGATTAAAGTTGAAAGAAAAAAAGACAAAATGATTTTCTTTTGTTAGGTAGTGTAATAACCCCCCTTGGTTTTTCTTTGTGCCGCAGTTCTTTTCCAAGGGTTTTGTTTGAACCGGGTGGAGTTAGTTTTTATTTTGTTAGGAGTAGGAAACCTTGTGCTGTGATTTGAATTGAAAGCGATATATCTTGACTTTATTATACCTTAGAAGAGTGAGTGCTTTAGTTGTGACATTTAGGCTCAGTTTTTGACTCTTGTATAAGTACCCTAAATTATATGATCTTAACTTTGCTTAATTGGTTTGACTAGAGTATGGTGATAGTCCAATCTTGAGTGAGTTATGTGCCATGTGTGTGTGAGGTCTTGTGTTATTTCTGTGCTTTGCATTTGATGTCTAGAACTTGCCCCGTGTGTTTGCAAAGCGAAATAGTAATTTTATTCAGTCTAGGAAGTGATATAGGTATTTCTTTGTTTAGCCAATGATATGTTTGCCCACCTAATTGTTATGTATCATAGTTAACCCCGTCGAGCATGTAATCCTATCTCTTTGGCAACCACATTACAAGACTTACCCATTTGTTTGAATTGACCATCTATTTGAACCTTATATCTTTCGTGAGCACTTGAATTGTTATGGAATTTGTAAAAGTTGAAGTGTGGGGTGGTTGTTTTGGCTTTTTAGTGGAATTATTGAAATAAAGAGAAAGGTGTAATGTTTTGAAAAAGTAAGAGCCACTTTAACTCAAAAAGAAAGAAAACAAATAAGTGTACGATTGTGAAAAATATTCCTTGATAGTGGTGACTCTTGATGTAATTCTGCTTAAATAAGTAGGGAGTTAATATATATTGATGTGAAGGTGGGGTTGTGGTTTTACATAAGTGTGGGGTATTAAATGGTTAATTGTATGTATTAAAGTGCTTAGGGAGGTGTAGTAACTCTTATTTCTAAATGTATCCTACCCATTCCGCAGCCTACATTACAACCAACTAACGTACTACTTGATCCTTGACTGAATGAGCTCAATTAGTAGAGTAGTACATTACGGGCAAGCCTATGTTACGTCTTTTATGGCATATGAATATTACTTCTGAGAGTGAGTGAATTATTTCTATCTTAAGTTCCTAATTGTTCTTAAAGTTTATTGTGTCTGGAACTACTCTATATTGTTTGTGTGAGGGCACTTGATTCATGAAGGAAAGGTAATGTCGTTGAACTCTGTGTTATAGTAAATGAGAGGGTTGTGAAACATGTGTGGTGCATTTGAGTCCAATCTTGAGGCAAGGATGTTACAATATTGTGCTTAATTTGTTTTAAATATTCTTGGTGTGATGGGTTATGAGAGGGGTTGAAAAAGGTCGTGTCTCTATGAAGTGTAGTTTGATTGCTCGAGGACGAGCAAGGTTTAAGTATGGGGTGTTGATGGTAGGCTATAATCTCGTGTTTTAGTCGCTTATTGCACTCTAATTCACTGCACTGTATTTGTGTTTGAGCTTTAATTGGTAGTGTTTTGCACTTATAGTGTATTTTATGCCTTGTAGGAGTGATTACAAGCTATGTAGATGTTGTGGAGCTAATTTGGCTATTTGGAGCTTTGAAGTCTGAGTAAAAGCCCAAGGAATTAAGCCAGGATCGTATTTTGGGGGTCGATGACCAAGTCTGGATGTCAAAACGCGAGAAAAATCCATACTCTAAGAAAATCCCACAACCGCGGAGCGTGGTGCACAGCGGCAGTATAAAACTTGCTGCCTGACAGATGTTGAGCTCTCTGGAAATCCACACTAATTCCCCGCATGGCATGTCGCTCTATGAGGCGCGCCTGTGCAATTTTTACAGAGTGAAAATCCTATTTCGGCTAGGAGAAGGTGGTTTCATCTGGGCCCGACCCTACTTGGTATAAATACATGGAAAAATGTTATTTTCTGGACTTTTGACATGCATTGGACCTAAGGAGGCTAAGGAGGAGTTGGAAGAGCAAAAGCACAAGGGTTTCATCATTCCTTCCTCATTCTATACCCGAGTTTGCATCAAATATATGTTTTCTAGACTCTAATTTTATTTTGCTATGAATTACTCTATATCTATGGAGTAGTTCTTTTTAGGGTTTGATGGATTTGGTGTATTGGTTATTGTTTGTGGATTATAACTCTAGTTTTATGTATTGAATTGTTTTTGGATGATTTAATTGTTGCATTTATATTCACTAGTTCATGTAATCGAGAGAGGCATAACTTGTGATATCTTTGCATAACCTGTGATATCTTTGCTGAACATGTGAACTAATAATTGAGTCAATTCGAGAGACTCACTTAAACATTAGAAGTGAATTATCTAAAGTTAGATCCCAAATAATTATCTTGCACCTATCCTATCAAAACTCTATCTTCTCCCATTGATAACCTTCTTGCTTATTCCTTGTTTCGATTGTCATTAGTCAATAGCTTTAGATTCTTAGTTAATTTTAGTTAGACATATTATAAATCTCAATTGTTGATCATCTTGGATATAAACCAAGCTAGAAACTACGAAAATACTGTTTAAATCCAATCCCTGTTTATACGATGTTATGTTTGATTAACGAGCAGAATTTAAGTGTGTGTTTTGCGCTCTTCAAAAGTTTTGTCGAGATATGAAGTGTTTAAATTTGAATCAAATGCTTGGTTGGAAGTTTTAAAGTTTATGAACTTAACAGAAACTTCATTTGGTTTGCACCTTGATTCATTGTTGCGATATTTATCGATGTGTTTTGAGGCCTTAGCCAAGTCCGAGTAGGTTTTATGGACTTTTTGTTGTGTTTGGATGGGGTCCCTGGGGGCTCGGGGTGAGTTTCTATGTGTTTGGAGCGAGTTTGGTAGAAGTTGGTAGTGTCAAGTACATTTAGCAACCTATTTTGCGGACGACATAATGGTTTTGTGGACTGCACTTCTTTTTTTGCGATCGCTGAGGATTTTGGACTAGTCGATCTTTTGGTGAGTTTCACGGACCGCAAAATGGATCTGTAGGCGGCATTTGTATTTCGCGATGGCTGGAGAGTTGGGACTGTTTCATTTTGCGATGGGTTTTACTGACTACAGATCAAATATGTGATCCGCATAGTGCATATCGCGATGCTGGGCAGTTTTTGGCATGGACTAATTAAGGCCGAATTTTGTAATTTCTTATTTGAGTTGCCATTTTTTAGAGCTTATTTTTAGGAGTTTGAAGTTAGGGTTTCACACACAAGCTTGGGGGCAAGAGATTCTACACTAAATCTATGGAATTTACATGGAATTAAAACTATATTTAACATAAAAACATGGATTTGAACAAGAGAATTTGGGGTTTTTGTATTTAAGAGAGTATATTTTGGGACATGCGGTTTGATTTGGAATCGGCCTTCAAATCTAATTACATATTTTGACTCGTGGGGTTATAGGTACTCAGGATCTACCCCTTGACTGAAGTTTTGACCATGTGACCCCGGGTTGGCTTTTGGGAATTTGATTAATGATTGGAACTTTATAGTTTGAAGTTGATTTCTATTGCATTATTTGAATTTATTAAGTAATATTTGACTAGATCCGAGTCATTTGGAGGAGAATTTGAAGGGAAAAGCTATTTTGGAAGGTTAGAGGTGTTCTCGCATGGAGGTAAGTCTCTTATCTATCCCTGTAAGAGGGAATTCTACCCATAAGTGATCTATTTGCTAATTGATGCTTGATTTAGGTGGTTCATATATGTGCGGTGACGAGCGTATATGCGTAGCTTGGTTATGACCTTAGACGGATAGAGTTAGGCTTATGTTTTTCCTTATTAGGTCTTTAGGAATTGTTTAGTCTTGTTTCGTTTATTCCATGATTATGCGAAAAGACTTGTCTATGATAAAAATCTTGTTTAGGGTGTTAGATCATTGGCTTGATGGTAGTCTTGTTCTAGCCTTACTTGACTTACCATTTGGTGATTATTGGCTCTTGTTATTCATGCTTGACATCGCGATCGGATTTAGGAATATTAAATGAGCATATTGAACTATTTTAAAAATTTGAATTATATGATTAGAAATAACCATCTCTTATTCATGTTATTATTCATCCGTATTTATTTTATTGTCTTAGTGTATCTTTATCATATAATCTCATATGCACATAGATGAGTTGGAGAGTTGGTTATTGAGAAAAGATCAGGAGTTTAGCACTAAGGACATTCTAAGAGAATACGGATATGGATTATGGATTATTGATTATGATTGAATCGGGTTGCATGCAGCACCATCATTTGGATATAGATGTGGCCTCTGAAGTTAGGTGACTACCAATGTTACTTTGGGCCCTATGAGAGCAAGCACCCAGATTGGTGCTTAGATTGGATACTTGGCCAGTGTCAGGCACATGGATTTATGTTGTGAGGTATTGAGAGTGGATCATGAGCATGAATTTAAATCTTAGATTCATGCAGTAGCTTTTATATAAGCGTTGAGTGAGTCATATCATGATTATGAAAAGAATTGAGGTATTTGACTTTGTTATTTATCTCCTTTTCCTGAGAAGCACCCTTAAATTCAAGTTTTAGTATGCCTTTATCCCTTTATACTTATTTGATGATACCTTGCCTTATTTCTTTTTCTAATTATTCATTTATTATTTATTGGTCGATTAGTAAGTGTTAGTGTCGACCACTCATCACTACTTCTTCTAGGCTAGAATTTAGATTTACTGAATATCATGATATTTGTGCTCATACTACACTTTTGCATATTTTTGTCCAGATTCAGAGGCCGGTACTAGTCATAGCCATCCAGCCACTTAGCAGCTTGCAGTTGAGACTTTGAGGTGAGCTGCTTGTTTGTCTGATCTGCAGCACGTGTAGCCCCCTGCCTTGATTTATCAATTCTCTGTCTATGTACTTATTTCTAGACATATTTTTTTATTTGGGTGATACAACTTACTCTTAGTTAGATGCTTGTGGCATTGTGGCATCGGGCTTTGGGCGTTATTAGATAGTTTGGTCCTATTTAGACCCTGTCTTATATCTTTACTATTGGGTTTGAGACTATTTCCGCTTTCATATTGTTATTATAACTCTGTTAAAGGCTTAATAATTGGATTATATTAGTGTTGTTTAGTGTTAACTTTCCTAGCAAGAAGGTTAGGCTCCATCACAATCTTTGGTCGAATTTTAGGTCGTGACAAGTTAGTATCAGAGCTCTAGAATCTAAGGGTCTCACAAGTCACGGATAGGCCTAGTAGAGTCTTATTGATCAATATAGAGATGTCAGTATCTAGAGCCTATAAGACTTTAGGAAACGTCCCCTTTCTTGATTCCTTGTCGTTCGTTGTTTATTGTGTGAATCTAGTTCTTTCTCTTCTACTCTCTCACTGATGGTGAGAACTCGCGCTTCGACAGCAGCAACAGGTGAGGGTGAGGCAGCAGCACCGGCTATATTTAGGAGAGGCATGGCCGGATGTCACCTAGTCACAACTAGCATTAGAGCACCTACTATAGCCCCTGGTCGCGGTAAGGCAGTGTCAGCAAACCTACATGCGGATCAGATTGAGGATCAAATCATGGATGATCACGTTGAGGCTCTTGTACACACTCTGCATTTAGAGGGTTTTATTGTTGTACCAGTAATTCAGAAGGCTATGGCCAAGATGGTCAGCTTTATTGATGCCCTAACTCAGGCTGGCATAGTTCTAGTGGCCGTAGCCATATCTCAGGCTGGAGATGATAGCTCAGATGTCAAGAGCATTGCAGTTGGTGGCTAGAAACCTATTATGGTAGGCTGCTATGACTACTGAGGAGCAAAAGATACTTGAGAGGATTCAAATGTTACATCCTTCTCACTTTGATGGTGACGCTTCAGAGAATGCCCAATATTTTCTAGATCGATGTCATAAGATGCTTTGCAACTTGGGCTTGGCAGGGTACAATGGGGTGGACTTCACTACATTTTATTCGAGAGGGGCTGCTACGAGACAATGACAGACTTATGAGCTAGGTAGACCAGCAAGTTCATATCCTTTTACTTGGACTCAATTCTCACAGTTGAATCTGTAGAGGTACATTCCACACACTAAGAGGGATAGGTTGAGAGGTCAGATTGAGTGACTTCAACAGGATCACATGATTGTGACTGTGTATGAGACGAGATTTACAAAGTTGTCTTTTCATGATGCTTTTTTGATCTCCACCAAGGCAAAGAAGGCGAGGCAATTAATTAAGCGTTTGACTTATGGTATCAGGATTGCTATGGCCCAAGAATCAGAGATTTGGAATATTTTTTACTGGGCTGTCGAAATAGCTCAGATGATTGAGTGTATTCGTAGTCGGGGGACATAGGCTATGATGAGGGACAAGAGGCCTTGTTTTTCTAGTTGTCTCAGTGGTACCTCATTTGGAGGTAGAGTTTTGTTTGGTAGGGGCAATAATGGTAAGCCAGCTTATTCTGCACAACATGTAGCTAGGGGTGTAGTGTCTCGACCATATTTTAGCACTCTAGTTCCACCATATTTCAGTGCTCTTCAGTGAGTTCGTATCGTGCTCCATTTGTTGAAAGTTTTGTTCTAGTGGGTACTCAAAACATCGGGGGCAGATTCTGGTTCAGCAGCTTCCATCAGCTAGGGGTTGTTATGAGTGCAAAGAGTTTGTCCATATGAGGAGATATTTTCCCAGATTTTTATAGGCGTAGCTCCACAAATTTCTCAATTCGTGGTCCCTACACCATTTACTTCATCTCTAGCCCGGTCAGCTAGAGAGGGAGGTCATGCCGCCAGAGGTCATCCTAGAGAAGGGGCTAGGTTGGTGGTGGACAAACCAGTAGTAGTCAGGCTCATTGCTATGTTTTTCCGTGTAGACTAGAGGCGGTGGCATCAGATGTTGTGATTACAGATATGGTTTCGGTTACTCGTTGAGATGCTTCAATGTTGTTTGATGTAGGGTCCACCTATTCATATGTGTTATCGTATTTTGCTCCTTATTTGGATATGCCTCGTGATTCTACTAATATTCTTTTTCAGGTATAAATACATGTTGGTGATTCGATTGTGATTGATCGTGTATATCCGTCTTGTGTGGTTATTATTAGGAGTTTTGAGACTAGGGTTTATCTTCTATTGCTGAACATGGTAGACTTTGATGTAATTTTGGGCATGGATTATCTATCTCCGTATCATGCTATTCTTTATTGTCACGTTAAGACTGTGATGCTTACTATGCCGGGATTACCAAGGTTATAGTTGAGGGTTTCTTTTGGCCATACCCCTAGTAGGGTGATTTCTTTTTCTGAAGGCTTAGCGGATGATTGAGCAGGGGTGTTTGGCGTATCTTTTGTTTTTTTAGAGATACTAGTGCTCCGACTCCCATTGTTGATTCATTCCCAGAAGTGAGGAAGTTTTCGGATATGTTCCATACAGACCTACCGAGCCCCTACAGACCTACCGGGCATGCCACCCGATAGGGAAATTGATTTTGGTATTGATTTGGTACCGGAAACTCAGCCCATATGTAAGGCCCCATAGAATTTCACCAGTGCCGAGGTAGACTTATGTGTAAGAAGGTATTGTCATGTGCAGAGAGTTACTATCCTTAATATTCCACATCCTTGGGAAGATAGGAGTTTTATGTGCCTTTCTCCCCGTAGCATCATATCAACCATTAGAACCTCTCTAACCAATGCATGATTCAATCCCAATATTAAGATGTCCTAGCTATATGGTTTCACCCGTGAAAGGTTGAAATTAGATGTTTCAGATTTGTAGGTGCCTATCATGAACATATTGATTGAACGACAAGTCTATCGTACCTCTAGTCCTCTCATATAGGGTCAACTATCAGGAAAGGGTTAAGCTGTCATAATTATAATAATATCACAAGTGTTCAACCTCATTTTCAACCTGGTAGGATTGGGGCGTAGTTTCCTTGTGTCAAATACTGTCAAGAGCGTAACGCGGCTTCATGTATTTTTGAAATCATTATCACATTCATGGTGCAAAAATATTCTCTTTTTTGAGTTAAACTGATTTTCCCTACACTCAAGGAGTCAACTGGTGTCCCGTACTTGGCTATTTCTCCTTAAGGCTTACTATTGCCGAAAAATGCACTTATGGAATGAAACAATTGCTACTATCCCTTTCATAACTCATCGTCTTCCAAGAGTAACTTATACTAATGTCTTTATCCTCCCGATCATGCCTCCCATATATCACATGTCTAAAACAACCCACTTATTTTACAACTTAGGATCACGTACATGGTTCCCACATTATTAATGTGTTCTAGATAACTCTATGCCTCATTTGTTGAATAGATGATGTATCACATGATGATGATTAACCATGTCAGCGCTATTGGTGGTCACCCTCATGTCTCTTAGAATATAACCTCCTGAAATGCCCTGCTCAGCGCCTTGGTGGATTCATAAATAATTCCAGCTCAAACTCGGACCTCGCTATTCCGATTTGTAGTAGATCTCTAGAGAGTTGTAGTTTCACACATGCCAAAGAAGAAGCATCATTCCATGATCAAACATATTCGGGTAGGAAATCCCATGGTCTTATTCATTCAGTCACATCATAATATAAGGAGGAGGAGGGGGTTGAAGGTCGCCAAGGGTCCAATTCGGGTGTTCGACATGGAGATTTAGAGTTGAAGAAAGAAAACAGGTTATTTATCAGATTTTCTCCATGAAGATATTATATGAAATTGTAATAAAGGTAAAGTAGGTGTAGCACACATTGGGCCTTATGGAATCTCGAGGGAAATAGGACAAACTATGTGTAACGACCCGACCAATTATTTTGAGCTCTAGCGCATTGTTCAGCAGTTTGAGGCCATGAACAACTTCACTTCAGGTATTATGACTTGTACGTGTAGTCGGAATTGAGATTCAGGGAGTTCATAGTTGATTTGGAAAGAAAGTTCTCATTTCGGAAGCTTTAAGTTAGAAGAATTGACTAAAGTGTGATTTTGAGTAAACCACCCCGGAATCGGGATTTGAAGGTTCCAATAGGATCGTATGATGATTTTGGATTTGGACGTGTGTCTGAATCGGCGCCTATTATGGAAGTTGAAAATTTGGAAGAATTTCATAAATTTGGGTGGAAGTGCATTTCAATGTTATCAATGTCCGTTTGGGATTCTGAGTCTAGGAATAGCTCCGTATGGTGATTCTGGTATTGGGAGCACGTCCGGAAGTAGATTCGGAGGTCCGTAGGTCATTTTGGAGTCATTTGGCTAAAGCTAGAAATTAGAAGGTTTTTGGGAAGTTTAACCGGAAGTGGACTTTTTGATATCGGGGTCATATTCCTATTTCGTAAGTTGGAGTAGGTCCGTAATGTCAAATCTGACACGCGTGTAAAATCTGAGGTCAATCGCACGTGATTTGACAGGTTTCGGCATAGAATGTAGAAGTTTGAAATTTAAAAATTCATAAAGCTTGAATTGAGTTGTGATCCATTATTTTGATGTGATTTGATATGATTTGAAGGCTCGATTAAATTCGTAATGTATTTTGGGACGTGTTGGTATAACTGGTTGAGGTCCCGAGGGCCTCGGGTGTGTCTCGGATCGTGTTCAGACGGACATTGGACTTTGAGGAATTGCTGGTTTCTGGGCATCTGGTTTCCACTTTTGCGATCCCGAAGAATGGGCCGCGATCGCGAAAGGTTAAGTGGACTGGTGGGATTTTTACTCTACGTGATCACGTATAATTGTTCGCGTTCGCGGAGGGTCCAACGGGAGGTTATTCACGTTCGCGTAGGGTCTATCACGAACGCGCTGTGTTAATGGGGTTGGCCGTTTGGTGAAGGTTGTTCTATGCGATCACATAGCGGTGTTCGCGATCGCGAAAGTGGAAGAGGCTGAGAAATACGATCGCGTTTTGGGCATTGTGTTCGCGAAAGGGAAGCTTTTAGGCAGCTGTTGATTGGCCTTCGCAATCGCGAGTGGATTTCCGCAATCGCGAAGGGGAAAGACCTGGGCAGTGTTCATTTATAATCGAGGTTTTGGCTCATTTGCACTTCATTTTATTCATGGGAGCCGGTATTGGAGTGATTTTGGAGCTCCATCTTCATCATCTACATCAAGGTAAGTGATTCACACCTATTGCAAGCTAAGTACAAGGTTATATACAGATTTAGATATAAAAACTAGTAGAAATTTGAGATTTTGAAGAAAGACCAAGAACTTGGTATTTTAGATTTTTACCACGAAATTGGGCATGGAATTGGGAATAAATTATATATTTGGGTTTGTGATGCTATGGGTATTTCGAAAGTTTTTGAAATTCGGGCACGTGGGCCCGAGGGTTGCTTTATTAATTTTTCGAGCGGGGTTGGAAATTGTTATAAATTGATTAATTATGAGTATTAGAGTACATGTTGATTGGGTTGCATCTTATTTGACTAGTTGTGGAGCGACGGGCATCAGTTTGAGGTGTTAGGGAGGCTTTGGAGCCGGTTATGAAATTTTGGAGCAAGGTAAGTCTCCTTTCTAACCTTGTAAGAGGGAATTAACCCTATAGGTGAACTAAATTATAGTGTGCTTCTATTTGTGGGGGCTACGTATGCACAAGATGACGAGAGTCCGTACGTAGCTACTAGCTATGCCTATGTCCGGGTAGTTTTTGGCTCACATCATGCCTTGTTGATATTGTTATTGGTTTATGTTTATTGTCTGCCTTGAGAGGGAGCGATATTGAGTTTGCTTATTAAATGTTTTGAAAGGAGTTGAAATTATAGAACGTAAGATTTAAAAGGTTTTGTTTGAAGTTCGTAATTTCAAACAGGATTGAGTAATGCTATAATAGCTTAAGAAATCTATGTGTAACCGCATCGCATGTATGTTTCGCGAGCGGAGTAATTTCTATAAAGAGCTACAAGCTGATTTTCCCTTATTTTGAAAAGAATCAAAAAAGAGATATGATTTTAATGTTAAATTTATATTTGACCGCGTCTCATGTAGGATTCACGGGCGGGGTATTTCCTTCTACCACTCTTATGGGATCGGGTCGTTTGCCTCGTTAGGATTTATGTACCACACTCTCATGGGAGCAGGCCGTTCGCCTCGGCGGGTTAATAGATGTATCTATGGTTTGCGTCATTCGACCCTCGACAGTGCACAATTTACTTTTATGTTGGATCGCGCCATACGACTCGACATTTCCTATATATATATATTATCCTCATGGAATAGTGCGTAACGGTTGGCAAGAATCTAGTGTATCTGAGGGTTTTTCCCTGATTTGGATTATCACAACCTCTTTGATGAAATCCACTATATCTATATATATGCTTCGGTTACGGAGGGAACTTGGTAGTTGAGAGCTTGAGTAAATTGTAAAGAGGAAAATTGTACTACATATTTTATACTTCTTTGTTTCATATATTTGCTCTATCTCATATTCATTCACTTCTTTACTGTACCTGATATTATTGGACCACTAGTAAGTATCGAAGTCGACCTCTCGTCACTACTCATTCGGGGTTAGGCGAGATACTTAGTGGGTACACGTTGATTTACGTACTCATACTACACTTGCTGTACATTTTTGTGCAGGTGCATATATGACTGGCAGCCTGGCGGGCGCAGATGTGTGGTTAAATGCAGAGACTGAGGTGAGCTATATTCCCATCTACGATCCGCAGCCAGCAGAGTCCCCTTCAAAGTTACTTATGTATTTTTATGTCTAATTTGTATTCTGAACAAGTGTTGTATTTTATTTTATCTTCCTAGTTTATGCTCATGCACTTGTGACACCGGGGTTTGGGGTGATTATGGGTTGTCTTGGATTGAAATTGTTGAAAATATTATTATCTACTTTGTAAACTCCACATTTTGCTATTTAATTGAAGGAAAATATGATTTCAAAAGTAACAAAAATGAGAACTTAATTAAGTGTTTATTGTTGTCTTGCCTGACAGTGGTGTTTATTAAGTGTTTATTGTTGTCTTGCATGGTGAGCATCAGATTCGGGGAATGTCGACTATTATGATCAGAAAATGTTATTATGGTCATGTGAATGTTGCGGTGCATGGTGTGAATTCGGCTAAGGTATGCAGTCGTGTTCTGGTACATCGTGTGGTGATTGATACAGTGTTCGTATGTTGGAAGCAAGCCTGGCAGAGGATTCTGGATGTTGGAACTGGGCTCTAAGGCTTATTTGCCTATATAAAAGAGAATATCTTCAGATTTGATCGAGCTAATGTGCTCAACATAGTTGTGGTAGCACGAGTAGGTGCACGAGGTGTTAAACAGTGATTTCGGACAACACCAGTGCAGTTCTTAACACGTTCGAGGACAAACATATGTTTAAGTGAGAGAGAATGTAATGATCCGACTGGTCGTTTTAAGTTCTAGCGCGTCGTTCAGCAGTTTGAGGCCATGGGCAACTACACTTCAGGTATTATGACTTGCACGCGTAGTCGAAAGCTCATTTGAGGCCATGGGCGTCAGAGTTGATTTGGAAAGAAAATTCTCATTTCGGAAGCTTTAAGTTGGAAGAATTGACTAAAGTGTGATTTTGAGTAAACGACCTCGGAATCGGGATTTGAAGGTTCCAACAGGTTCGTATGATGATTTTGGTTTTGGGTATGTATCCAAATCGGGTTTTGATGACCCCGGGGCGTTTCGGCGCATATTATGGAAGTTGGTATTTTGGAAGAATTTCATAAATTTGGGTTGAAGTGCATTTCAATGTTATCAATGTCCGTTTGGGATTCCAAGTCTGGGAATAGATCTGTATGGTGATTCTGGTATTGGGAGCGCGTTCGGAAGTGAATTCGGAGGTCCGTATGTCATTTTGGAGTCATTTGACTAAAGCTAGAAATTTAAAGGTTTTTGAGAAGTTTGAGCGGAAGTGGACTTTTTGATATCGGGGTCGGATTCCGATTTCGAAAGTTGGAATAGGTCCATAATGTCAAATGTGACTTGTGTGTAACATTTGAGGTCAATCGGACGTGATTTGATAGGTTTCGACATCGAATGTAGAAGTTTGAAATTTTAAAGTGCATAAAGCTTGAAGTGAGTTGCGATCCATTATTTCGATGTTATTAGATATGATTTGAAGGCTCTACTTAGTTTGTAATGTGTTTTGGGACGTGTTGGTATAATCGGTTGAGGTCCCGAGGGCCTCGGGTGTGTCTCGGATCGAGTTCGGACGGATATTGGACTTCGAGGAAATATTGGTTTCTGGGCATCTGCTTTCCTCTTCCGCGATCGTGAAGAAAGAGCTGTGATCGCGAAAGGTTAAGTGTACTGGTGGGATTTTTACCTATGCGATCGCGTATAATAGTTCGCGTTCACAGAGGGTCGAGCGGGAGGTTATTCGCGTTCGCGTCGGGGCTATCGCGAACGCTCTGTGTTAATAGGGCTGGCCCATTTGGTGAAGGTTGTTCTATGCGATCGCATAGCGGTGTTCGCGATCGTGAAAGTGGAAGAGGCTGAGCAATGTGATCGCGTTTTGGGCATCGCATTCGCGAAAGGGAAGCTTATAGGCAGCTGTTGATTGGCCTTAATGATCTCGAGTGGATTTCCGCGATCGCGAAGGGGAAAGACTTGGGCAGTATTCTTTTAAAATCGAGGTTTTGGCTCATTTGCACTTCATTTCCTCCATGGGCGCGGGTATTGGAGCGATTTTGGAGCTCCATCTTTATCATCTACATCAATGTAAGTGAGTCCCACCTATTGCAAGCTAAATACAAGGTTATATACGGATTTAGATATGAAAACTAGTAGAAATTTGAGATTTTGAAGAAAGACCTAGAACTTGGTATTTTGGATTTTTACCACAAAATCGGGCATGGAATTGGGAATAAATTATATATTTGGGCTCATGATACTATGGATAATGTTTATCTTCGAAAGTTTTTGGAATCCGGCGCATGGGCCCGAGGGTTGCTTTATTGAGTTTTTGAGCGGAGTTGGAAATTATTATAAATTGATTAATTATGAGTATTAGAGTACATTTTGATTGGGTTGCATCTTATTTGACTAGTTTGGAAGCGACAGACATCAGTTTGAGGTGTTAGGGAGGCTTTGGAGCCGGTTATGAAATTTCGGAGCAAGGTAAGTCTCCTTTCTAACGTTGTAAAAGGGAATTAACCCCATAGGTGAACTAAATTATTGTGTGCTTCTATTTGTGGGGGCTACGTACGCACGAGGTGACGAGAGTCCGTACGTAGCTACTAGCTATGCCTATGTACGGGTAGTTTTAGGCTCACATCATGCCTTGTTGATATTGTTATTGATTTATGTTTATTGTCTGCCTTAAGAGGGAGCGAGATTGAGTTTGCTTATTAAATGTTTTGAAAGGAGTTGAAATTGAAGAATGTAAGATTTAAAAGGTTTCGTTTGAAGTTCATAATTTTATAAAGGATTGATTGATGCTATAATAGCTTAAGAAATCTATGTGTAACCGCATCGCATGTATGTTTCGCGGGCGGGGTAATTTCCTTAAAAAGCTACAAGTTGAATTTCCCTTATTTTGAAAAGAATTAAGAAAGAGATAAAGTTTAATGTTAAATTTATATTTAACCGCATCACACGTAGGATTCACGAGCGGGGAACCGCATCACAACCTCTTTGATGAAATCCACTATATCTATATATATATGTTCCGGTTACGTAGGGAACTTGCTAGTTGAGAGCTTGAGTAAATTGTAAAGAGAAAAATTATACTACGTATTTTATACTTGTTTGTTTCATATATTTACTCTGTCTCATATTCATTCACTTCTTTACTGTACCTGATATTATTGGACCACTAGTAAGTGTCGAAGTTGACCCCTCGTCACTACTTCTTCGGGGTTAGGCGGGATACTTACTGGGTACACGTTGATTTATGTACTCACACTACACTTGCTGTATATTTTTGTGCAGGTGCATATATGACTAGCAGCCTAGCGGGCACAGAGGTGTGGTTAAATGCGAAGACATATGTGAGCTGCATTCCCATCTACGATTCGTAGCCAGCAGAGTCCCCTTCAAAGTTACTTATGTATTTTCCTGTCTAATTTGTATTCTGGACATGTTATGTGTTTTATTTTATCTTCCTAGTTAATGCTCATGCACTTGTGGCACCGGGTTTTGGGGTGATTATGGGTTGTCTTGTATTGAAATTGCTGAAAATATTATTATTCACTTTGTAAACTCCATCTTTTGCTATTTAATTGAAGGAAAATATGATTTCAAAAGTAACAAAAATGAGAACATTATTAAGTATTTATTGTTGGCTTGCCTGAAAGTGGAATCCGGTGCCATCACGACCTTTATGGATTTTGGGTCATGACACTATGAGTATGATGTTTCCCCATCATTATCCTCTGTGCACCCGGTGCTTCATGTGTCTACGTCAAAGAAGGTTATTGGAAATCCTTTGTCTATCATTCCGGTGGAAGCCATTGAAGCGAAGGTAATGGGTAATTGGCTTATGGGTGGTACCTAATTGTCATCCTTGTTAGATAACTCCGGAAGTTGAGATTGCCTCCGTCAAAGTTCTATGGCCAAGTTTGTGAGTCGAGGAGGTCACCTCGAAGGTCGAGAGTGTTGTGGAAAGAAGATATCCTCACTTGTTTGTATATCCAAATGGTTATAGTTCGAAAGGTACTCTCTATGGGTTATGACTTAAAATATGTACAATTCATAACAAGGTACCACTTTTGATAATGCAATGCCGGTTATGTTGAGATTTGTGTTATTGATATATTGTGATGCTTTGTTGGATTGTGAATGTATTTTTAGGAGTTGTTTTGATGATTCTCTGACAGGTGGTTAGGCCCAATATAGGGGAGACTCTGTCGAAACTTCTATAAAATTTGGGGGTTAGTCAAATTTGGGGGCTTGCTATGTGTGGAAAAAGAGATGAACTAAGTTGGGTGTTTTGGGCGGACTCTACTCCTCATTCAAGGACGAATGATCGTAAGTGGGGGGAGGATGTAAGGCCCCGTAGAAGTTCGCCAAGAAATTTGATGTTTTGTGGTGTCAAGGTAGACTTATGTGTACGAAGGTAGTAGTTAATCTTCGTCGCGGCGGTACGGACTTTTTTGGTTAAAGAATACATTGAGGAGTTGATAGAAAATTTTGGCAGAAGAAGCCACTTCTGTGACCTGTTCCGTGGGCCACATACCTATCGTAGTGTCAAGCGGAAAAATAGTTGAATTTCGAAGGTTGTTTGGCAGTCCATTATGCGATCGCATACCTGTTTTGCGGTCCGCACTTCTGTCTCAGAATTAGCATGAGGAATTTTGTTGGGCAATTCTGCGGTCCATTCTGCGGCCGCATAAGTGGTCTGTATACCGCAATTCTGACTGCAGACCTGTCCAGACCATTCCAGTTTTTGGCATCAGTTTCGTTGTCCATTTTGCGGGTCGCATATCTATTCTGCGGTCCATTCTACGACCGCAGACCTGAGTTTGGAGGGTCCACTTTCCTATTTTTATAACCCGACCCAATTTTGATAAATAGCCATAGGGGATCATTTTGAAGCGAATGTCTGATGATTTTAGAGAGGGGTTATAGTATTTTAGAGAGAGAAGGAGGAAATATAGCATTCTAATCACCCATTCTTGCACCAACTTCAAGAATCAAGGAAGTCAATCACTACATTATCATCTATCCGGTTAAGTCCTAATCCTAAGCTTTCATGCAAAAGGTTATGCGTTCAATTATATTGTGGGGTTGGAAATAAGTCATGCATCTGATAATAGGTTGTAGTACGTGGGGTTAATGAACCATTTTGGGTAGTTTCTTGTTGAAATTCTTTAAGGGAGGAAGGGATTACCATTGTAGAGCCTTGTAGTCTATTTTGCATACTAGGTGTTTGACAAAATTCCTATGAGAGTTACACCATGGGAATCCCTCTAATTATTATTCGATTTTCGCTATCTTCCTATAGATTGATGTTGCTAGAAGTTTTGGGACGTTGTAGTAACTTAAGGAAATCTCAAGCAAGGTATGTTGGCTAAACTTCTCTTTTAGAATCGAATTCCATGACGTCCCCGTAAGTTTCAAGTGTGGTTGCCCCAAGTTCCTAATTTCCATATTTGGAGTTATTCCTTATAAATTTGACTATTTCGGATAAGCTTGTAGTGAAAGATATGTATTAGAAATATGTGTCGAATGCTCTTATCATATTGTGCTCTCCATCGGGAATGTAGCATAGTGTGACAAATATGTCAAGATAGTGTGATCTCAAATCATGTTTAAATTGCAAGTTGTTATGCCCAATTGTGAAAAAACACTCAATGCGTCTAAGACCCCTATTGTTCATATTTATGCTTAAGGCCTTGATTCCAAATGCTCTTATTGATGATGATCTATAAATATGCTTGAAAATGAAAGAACTGAGAGTGAGGTATAAATTGTGGCCACGTTGTTGTAACTAGTGCACTTGAATTGACTTCGTATCCCAAATGTAAATCACCATGCTCTCCTTTATAAGTAGTTCCAATGTGATTCGAGTTCTTATCTACTCATGAACCTAAATTGTGTATTGCCCTTTTGGGGAAAAGTATTTGAAGAATAAATGATGTACTGGTTGTTTATGATTTTAATGTGTGTTTCTATTGCTGTTCAGTTTGCCCCATTCTTTGGGAAGAAATCTATGGTGTTTAAAGTTTCCATTACTAATGAATTTGAAGTTATGGTACCAGAATATTCTTTATGTTGATGTTGAGATGATGATCCTTGAAAGTAAAGAAATGAAAGTGTAGAATATGAGTCACGACCAACGTGCCGAGAATGATATTACAATAGAGGCCACTAGTGCCAATGAGTGAGGGGTAAAATACCCGTATGAGGTGGCGAGAGTTTTCCCCGAATATGGGATGAGTTTGATGTGTTGAGATAATTCCCCTTAAATGTGATGAGATGATTGCTAGCGGAATGTGAGGTGACGTCGACCCACACGACATTGTGGTGAGATGGCTTAGCCGATTGGGCTAAGATCGGACGTCATGTCGCGTACATGGTGGTATTGTGAGTGGACGTCTCCGGGTGAGACGGCTTAGCCGATCGGGCTGAGATCAGACTCCATGCTAAAAGCACGGTGGTGTATCGATACTAAAGATCTCCCAACTTAAAATATTGAAACTTGCTTGAACTTTACCCTTTCTCCTAATTTGATACTTTAATATTGTTTGAGGACCTTATTGATTCCATGTTTCTTTCTTATTGTACTGTTACTCGTTCCGCAGGAGGTAGCATTAATCAGTGATAGTAGTACACACTTTTCTCAGCAGATTTGGTGAGCCCCACTTCATTTTGGGGTTTTTTGTCTTTTGTTCCTCATGTATCGTATTTGAGGTATAGCCGGGGCCTTGTTGCCGGCACTATCATGGTACTTCTTAGTATCTATTAGAGGCTCAGTGGAAACACTGTGGGTTGTATATTCTAGTTTTGTTGTATTTGAATCACTTGTTTCACTTCAACTATGAAAGTGCATGTTTTTTGAGACTTTAAAATGAAGTAACTAATGGTAGTGAATTGGTATTGTATACATGATCTCCTAATTGTCTAATTAACAAAAACATATCTTGTCTTTATTCGTGGGTGATTTTGGGGTAGAAGGCAATCTATCAGGCTTGCTCGGCTAGGTTATCTCGGTTGAGCGCCGATCACGCTCCCCAAGGTCGGGGAATGACACCATATCCATTCCACCATACCATATGGCTCCAGTTGAGTTGAAGAAGCAGTTGCAGGAGTTGTTTGATAAGGGGTTCATTAGGCTTAATGTATTGCATTGGGGTGTGCCATTGTTGTTTGTGAAGAAGAAGGATGGTTATGTGAGGATGTGTATTGATTATAGGCAGTTGAATAAGGTTAGTATCAAGAACAAGTACCCATTGCCTCGTATTGGTGATTTGTTTGATCATCTCCAGGGTGCGAAGGTGTTCTTGAAGATTGATTTGAGATCGGGTTATCACCAGTTGAAGATTAATGCTTCAGACATCCCCAAGATGTTTTTCGGGACTTGGTACGTACATTATATGTTTTTGGGGATGTCTTTTGTTTTGACTAATTCCCCAACAACTTTCATACATTTGTAGTGTATTGCAACTGTGTTTTTATTCTTTTGTCATTGTGTTCATTTATGATATTTTGGTATATTCCCGTAGTTTGGAGGAGCACGAGCAGTATTTGAGGATTGTGCATCACATTTTGAGGGAGAAGAAGTTATATGCTATGTTCTCCAAGTACGAATTTTGGTTGGATTCATTAGCATTCTTGGGCCACGTGGTGTATAGTAATAGGGTCAAGGTGAATTCGAAGAAGATTGAGGTAGTTCAAAGCTAGCCTAGACCTTCTGCAGCTACAAAGATCCGAAGTTTATTCGGTTTGGCTAGTTATTATCATTGCTTTGTGGAAGTATTCTCAAGTATTGTTGCTCCATTGACCAAGTTGACCCAGAAAGGCGCCCCGTTCAGATGGTCTGATGAGTGTTAAGAGAGCTTTTAGAAGATCAAGGCTACTTTGACTACAACTATAGTTTTGGTATTGCCCTTAGGATCGCGGATCAATATAGTTTATTGTGATTCTTTGCGTGTTAGTCTTGGTTGTGTGTTGATGCGGGAGGGTAGGGTGATTGCTTACATGTCGCGCCAGTTATAATCTCATGAGAAGAATTATTCGGTTCATGATTTGGAGTTAGCAGCAATTGTGCATGCACTTAAGAATTGGATGCATTACTTGTATGTTGTGTCATGTGAGGTTTACACTGATCATGGAAGTGGTGCACCCTATTCTGCACTAGTCAAAATAAATACAACTAATGGTTCTTCTGAAGTTGGTAAAAGAGAATCGCCACCTAATAATTTAGGGTATATTAGGGTACCTATAGGTTTATATGATCGTTATCCTAATAGTCTACTAAGCAATGAGATTTGGGTAAGGGTTCTAGTTATTCTAAGGGGAAAGTGTTAGGAACCACTAAGAGTTTACCTGAGGTAGCTCCTTAGGATTGGGCTAGGTTTAGAGGAAAGAAGGGTCTATATTCTGCTTAGCTATTGCTTAAAGTCTAAAAATATTCTAAGTCTTTATCTAAAGTTCACTATTTTATTAAAGAGGTATATATGTATTTCGAAAAGAAGTCATTAATTTTGGGATTTTATAATATGGGAAATCGCTTTTGAAACGTGTATGCTTATAAGTTGAAAACTATATATGCTTCGAAAAACCTTATAATGAATATTGTGTTTGAAAGAAAGTTGAGTGTGTGTTTTAGAAAGATAATTATTTATATGGAGCTTAATAAAGTAAGGGGACTATTTGAAAATGCACCTTAAGTTGGAATAAGTATACCTTATTTAAAAATTAATTTCAGCAAGAATCTTATATTTCAAAACTTGTTGAAGTCCATTAGTTCACAAACATCGGCCATGTCTTGTTTTATTCTTTGAAAAGCAGCTTCGCAATTGGTTTTTGCGGTTTTGATTTTTTTAAGAGATTTTGTTTTGCTTTTGAATATGTCCAAGTCAAAACTTATTGAGAGTTGTTAGTTATAACGAGATAAAGCTTTTCATTTTGTTAAGATAAAATAAATTTGAAATTAATAAGTGAGCAAATATTAAAAGGTAAGTGTAAAATTTCTGGTTTTTGACTCTTTTACCAATGGACCTTAGTTTGCCTACTTCCCTGAAGAATATCAAAAATATCCAATAATGAAGTTAGTCATTCATGTATACAAGATAATAAACAACCCTGAACAGAGTTAAAAAATAAATGAGGGAGAGAGGCTAGAGTCTTGGCGATCTAGGCTTGGTAAGCTGAAACAGGCCCGACGGCACTTGGACTATGTGGCAGGCTCCTATGCGTGAAAGGGGAGCGGGCTGGACTGGACTTTCGGCCTGAGTTCCCAATGGAACTCAGTAGGCCCAAGTCGAAATATACACACAAAAATAAAAAAAGATCATCAGTGTATGTCTAATGGTGGTTTGCTCTGATGGTAAGCACCCTCCACTTCCAACCAAGAGGTTGTGAGTTCGAGTCACCCCAAGAGCAAGGTGGAGAGTTCTTGGAGGGAAGGATGCCGAAGGTCTATTGGAAACAGCCTTTCTACCCCAGGGTAGGGGTAAGGTCTGCGTACACACTACCCTCCCCATACCCCACTAGTGGGATTATACCGGATTGTTGTTGTTGTTGTTGTAGTGTATGTCTAATGTAGAAATGAAATAAGATTGAAATTATGTCAAAATAATTATAAAGGGCTAAAGAATCTGGTGAAACAAATTTCATTTGTATTAATCCTATGAAGATTCAGAGGAGTAAATGATTAAAGGTTTAGGGTCATCCTCGTTTATGGATAAAATACCCTTGTGAACCCCTGGCATTTCAGAGTTCACGAGGGTCTCACGGACCTCGAGCAGTGCTTGTGTCAAGGAAAGGTACCTCATCGACAAATAGGTTTCACACCCAAATACCATTAAGCACCTACTCCTAGTCTTCTTCGAAGGATTAAACACAAACAAAGCATCAACATAGCAATTTTAAACTGCATGGATAAAAACTGTAGGCATATGACTCATTATGAACCTTATAAAAAGATCAAACACACAGAGATTCCACAACTATGAGCAAATATGATACTGCAGCAGAGGGAACAAACAAACATTGACATGGAAATCTCATATCAAGCATAGGGTATAAGGATAGTACATTGTGGTAGGCATAAGTCACCATTAGGACATAATTGCACACAAATAGTAGAGTGCAGGTAGTAGTCATGCTTTATTACTCCTATGTTTAGGCTCAGAAATGTTGATAGGCAAGTATTAAACAGAGAGGAGTTCAAGTACATGTTCTGTTGGTTTCACTATAGGTTTGATGCTCAAAGTTCTCTTATGCAGGCTCAGCTTAAGAACAATGCACATGCACTTTAAAGAAAAACCTACAGTATAGTTAAGAGCAATCCTAGTTGGTGATTGACATTCACTTTAACTTATCAAGGCAAGCAGGCCACACTGAGCTAATAGTTGGGCATGTAAACAGGTTCACTAGCATAGTATCTCAACAAAGCTCAACACATGGTTGGATACAAGTTAACATGACAAATATATAGGAATTATGATAGTGTGAAGTCATGGCAAAGCCTAACAGTTGGAGTCATGAGAACATATGATTCTAAGTATCAGAGACATGACTTTTGACAAACAATATTCATAAACTCAAACCAGTGTATTACCACAGTAAGGTCAGAAGTGTGACACATAAGTGCAAACATACAATCTTTCAACTAAAGTCATGTTATAGTGTGTGAAATTAACCAAATTAACAATGGCAGGTGTGGATTCAGGTGCAAAAGTTTTATAACATAAAAACAAAAGTCTCACACAACTCAAACAGTAACTAGATGGCAAATGTCAGTACTCACAATAGAATTTTATCCTAATCAAGTTATGTTTAGTCATGAATGCAAGTTCCCTAATACATTAACAAGGTTAATTGCATGGTTTTAAGCCATCATATAGGGTACATAGAGATTATTCTACTACAATGACATGATCGGGCTGCTATATAAGGTCTAACAAGTTAGAATGAAAGGTATGAACTGAATCAGAACAACAGAACATTGTAAGTATCAAATGGCTTAGTATTGGCAAGTATTAACAGTGTTCTCAAGAAAGATTTTAGCAGCCTAATTTTATCTCAACTACTTGGTTAGCAGAAAATAATACATATAACATCATCAACATAGGATCTAGATCAATGAAGCTTTAACAGGGTCTAATAATAGCCACATATGGATCACTGAATATGCAGAATAAGCAAGTTATCAACTACAAATTTATCAGCTAGTTATCAGATAAAATACACAGGCTTCAGGGAAAACATTTGTAGGAACAATACAATATCACAAGCATGAGGACCAAGTAAATCTAGAGGTACATAAACAAAAGGGTAGTTCAAGAACATGATTCAACTGGCTCAACTAACATGATAAAGCTCATATGATTTTTACTTTACTAACAGAGTCCAACTATACACAAAATCAATATGCATATTACTTTAACTAGTCATAGAGGCTCAGCCACAAGAACATCACTTAGAATAGAGGCATTTTTATTAATTAGATGGTAAGAATAAAATTCGATAGCATAGGTTTGAGGAATAAAGAGATTGCCTCGGTGAAAGTACTATGGCGAAACCAACAAGTTGAAGAGGCCACCTGGGACGCAGAGGAAGAGATGAAGCAGAAATACCCTCACTTGTACAATTTATGTTAAGATAATCCTTTTTGGTAATATAATGCTTACTAGGTTATGGTTGGTGTTGTTTTCATGCTACGTTACATCATTGGATTCTGAACATGATATTAGGATGGGTTTCTAGGGCTCTCTAACAGGTGGATAGGCCCAAATACACGGAAGACTCTACCGAATTTTTTGGAAATTTAAGGAGTTAGTTAAATTTGGGACTTCTGGTGTGTGAATGAAGAGTTGAGTCATATTGGGTGTCTATGGAGAACCTTTACCCTCATTCGAGGATAAATAATCCTAAGCAGGAGAGTATGTAAGGCCCTGTAAAATTTTATAAATAAATTTAAGATTTTATGGTGCCGAATTAGGCAAATGTGTTGAAATGTTATAGATGCGGTACAAACATTTCGTAGTTGGTGGAAATTTACAGAACATGGCTTTTCTGTGGTCCATTATGTGACCGCAGAAATACTCTACTAGCCGCAGATCCGCCGCAGAGTGGACCAGGTGAAGCTTAATTCTGTGGGTTATTTCACGGTCAATTATGCGGTCGTATAATTATTTTGCGGGATGTACTTCCATCGCAGAACTAGCATAAGGATTTTCTTAAGGATCCATTTTGCTACCATTTAAGTGGTCTACGAACTATAGATCTATGGCAGACTTGGGCATACCAACCTAGTTTTGGAGGACGATTCCACGGTTCCTTTCGCAGACTGCAGACCTGTTCTGCGGTGCATTCTACGATCATAGAATGGGTTCGGAGGGTCAATTTTATGTATTCTAAAAAGAAGAGCATACTAATTTCAATGGAGTCATGGATTGAATTCATTTGATAAATCAATCATGAACAGTAAGAATAAAATTCATCATCTTGTTCCATTCTATGAAAAGTATATGATCATTTTTCTAATAAATATTTTTGGGAGTATCGTTAGGTCACCGAGGAGGGTGGGTTATATATGCCCTAGAATGAAACTACACATGCCGGTGTAGGAATTGATTGAGGGACAAATTCACTTTATATTATATTGAGATTATTCCCCTTAATTAGGACGAGTTTATAGCTAGCAAAGACCATGTAGACCCACACGGAATTGTGGTGAGACGACTTAGACGATCGGGCAGAGATCAGACACCATGCCGCGCACATGGTGGATTTGTATTCCTATGTCAATCCTCATACTTTGGGGTGAGATGGCTTAGCCGATCGGGAAGTGACCGGACTCCATTCCATGTGCATGGTGGTATATCGGTACTAAGGATCTCCCAACCAAAAATGAAAATGTTTACTTGAAGTTTTACTTTGCTCTAACTTGACATTTAAATATGATTGGTATGCTCATTGTTTTCATGTTTTTCTCCTTATGTTGGCTTCCTATTTCCATGAGAGGGTATTTAGCTTTACATACTAGTACTATTCCATATGTACTAACGTTCCATTTACCGGGGATGCCACATCTTTGATGGATGCAGGTGGTTCCATAGCAGGCGGCATCGACCATTTCTAGCAGTACACTCTCTCTACTCAGTGGATTTTATTCAGTCTTATTCTACTTTGGGGCCTTATATCACTTGGTATTGTACATTGTGTTTTGAGGTTTAGTCGGGGCCTTGTCACCTCTACTTTCATACTACTCTTCTATTTCATTTGGTGGCTCCGTAGACATAGTGTGGGTTGTTTTTTGATTTGGGGAAAATGACTCTAAATGTTGTAGTTACCGGATGTTCCACTTTTAATATGAATGTGTAATCTTTTGGAAAATGTAAATGAAGCCCCCTTTAAGTAATGCAAGATGATGTTAAACACTTATCCTCTTCACATGTTTTATCTCTTGTTATTGATTCCAAAAATAATTCTTAGGTAGGGTTGGGTAGAAGGAATCAAGTAGGGTGCTTGAATAGGATATCTCAGTTGAGCGTCGGTTGCGCTCCCCAAGGTTAGGGCGTGATAGGAACAGAGAAAATCAGGGAATATTACTGGACTAGCGAGAAAACCTGAAATTGTAATTCTTTTTCTTACTTTCCTTTTATGTTTCTGATAGTATTAGATGTGTGTTAGGTGATGACATTGAATGCCCCTTTTATAGTGGCATTCAAGCCTTAGGATTTCGGTCAGATTTCAAATCGATAGTGAAAAATGACGATTGCATAGATGATGATAGCAATAGAGGTGAAATTGGTGAAGAACAGAGGGGGAAAAATAACACAGATTTACCTGGGCACAAGGAGATGGCCGTTGAAGGTGAAAACCCATCGGACAAAGCTCCAATCTCCAGAGCTCACTGCATTTGACTTCTACATTTGACTTTTACACAAAGAATAATGATAATGAAGTCGAAGACACGCTCATGCATGCAATGAATTTGAAAGAACAATGGGAGAACATATTGTTCTTTGTAGCACGATTTAGGTCTAGGGTTCAAATTAGGGCTTTTGAATTTGGGTGATGAAAATGGAAGTATCGGCAGGATTCACATATGTAGGGGTCACATTGAGTGATTTGGGATTTGAATTTGTTACCTTACACAAATTTGCGCAAGGATTTATGATTGACGGGGTCGATGGGGATGAAAGAAAAGAGAGAGATTTGAGAAAGAGATGCGGACGGGTAGGGTTGAGAGTGAATGAGGGTTTCGGGGTGTTTGGTTGATTTAAGATGCATGAATGAATTTGGGCCATTAGATCGTTTGATCAACGGTCCTGATATTTCATAGTATAAAATTTATAAAAGTTTTATTATGAGAAAAAAGTGACCGCTGTTGGATATTTGTGATCCAACGGTTAGAATGTGTTTTGGCAATGACTTTGAAATAAAAGAAAAATGAAGATTAATTATGGACCGTTGATACGTTGGATCAACGGTGTGCTTCTTTTTTGAGTACAGAAGATGGGTGATATGGCATTTATTAATTGGTTCGGATTGGGTGACATCGATCGCCAACATAGGATAGAGGAGGTGGGTCTGGTCCGGGTCAAGGCATTTGGGCTCGTGTGTTTTGGGTTGAAACAGCTGAAATAGACTTTAACACATAGCCACATTGAGTTTAATTTGTTAATTGCAGTTGAAGCCTTTTGAGCTTTTAATCCCTTTTAAAATAAACTTAATCATGCTTAATTAATCGTAATAAAATATAATCATCAAATATATTTTTAATTACTGTAATTAATTATTAATTGCTATAATATTTCTTTTATTGAATTATTAAACTAATTTTGGCTAAATAAAGTAATAAAGGCAGTATAGTTATAAATTAAAGACTAATTCATTGAATTAATTATAAAATTTGATTATTAAAATATAAAGGTTATCAAATTGCTATTAATTCAACAATATTAATTATTTTTGTCTTTTATATTTTAGAAAAATAGGTATTATTGATTAGAAAATATTTTACCACATTTATTGCTTGTTAATAAGCATAACTAATTTAATTTTAAAAGGGAGGGTCAAAATTGGTCGTCAAGAGATGCCCCTCTTTATCCAGAGACGATGAAAGAGCTTTTGGGCAATGAAATTGACTTAAAGACCAACTTTGTCCCGACTCTAGGCTTGTAATTGCAGAGATGGTACACGAGATTGGGAAAGATCATAATCTATGTGATTAGGAGCTGATTCTGGCTTCGAATCGCCTACGTACCTCGGGCTTAACGAGGATTAGGCCTCCTGTAGTTCTAGAATGGTGATTTGGAGCGGGGGGCGCTTGCAGGAATTACCCCAGTATTGTGTTACGACGAGATTGCAAGACGAAAGGATTTTGGAACCGAATGACTTCACGGATTGCAGCTTGATTATGAGATTTGGAAGACTTGACGATTTTTGAGTCCTACTAATCGGATTGAATTGGAGTTTGGATCCCTGGCTCGCTTATGAGTTTGATGTCCCTCATAGCGGTGTAACTTGTTTCTTGCTTAGAAGACGTTCCGCGTTGTAGTGTTTGATCCTGCAAAAAGGAAGATATGATGTAAATATGCAGGAGTGATGATGCCTGGCTGCCGGCTAGCCGTTATTTGGGATCTTTGGGTGATGGGATGTTTGATTTTGAAATCTCCAAGCTCCGGAGTATTATTTGGGATGTCGAGGATGCGCCTTAAAATTTGACTTGATGGTTAGTCGGGTTGTGTACCATTCCGCAGCTGTCGGAGCATTTGAATCTCCAAATGATGGGAGTATCTCCGCTCGATAGGAGTAATTTACTTTGAATTTAGAATCTTCGCACGATGGGAGTATCTTCGCGTGATGGGAGTAGTTGACTTTGAATGTTGGAATCTCCGACGTGGCGGAGTGATGGTACGATCTGTGCAAAGTGCTCCAGTTGGTAAAGCGGACTGTTTGCTATGTGCAGGGCTCCGATTGGCGAGGCTAGCAGTTTGCTATATACAAGACTCCGATTAACGGGGCTAGCGACGTGATATGTACAAGCTGCTCCGATTGGTAGAGCAGACGGCTTGCTATATATATATATACAAAGCTCCGATTGACGGGGCCGGCGTCTCGATATGTACAAGATGCTCCAATTGGATGAGCAAACAGATTGATATATACAGGGTGCTTCGATCACATTGAAGAATTGATTCCAAAATACCTGCAAAGAATTTGAAGTTAATCCTTAACCATATGAGAAAATGAATAATAAAGGAGAGATATGGGCTCATGCAATTGTAGAGGGTTCATCATTATTCCTGGTGCGCTCTGGTGTCCCTTGATTCCTGTCGATATTGCGCTCAAACAAAACTTGTTAGTAGGGGAGGAGTGTTGATTTGTGTTGATCATAAACCTGGCCATGCCCCAGATCTGGTAGGTTACGCCACGATGTTTGGTGGGTGGAAGAGTAGGATTTCTAAATTTATTTTGAAAAATCATTTATGTTTATGGTAAAGATTGTTGTTCCGGATTATGACATGTTTAGTAGTTCCTTCTGATGTGAGTAACATTTCTGCATGGCTCGGTCCTAATGATGACGATCTTCAAGATATGCCACTGATGAAGTAGCTTCTTGTCATCGCGATCATATCCTAATGTAAACAAGTGTATTACAAAGCCTTTCCTAGGGTTATGAACGAACCTTTTCAGGTCGTTTACATATCTGAGCGGAATCATGTCGAAATGTAGTTTGACGATGATAAAATGCTAATATAAATTATCATGATCGAGACTGACTCAGGCAGCCTACGTATCCAAATGGAATCAGGTCAAGACGTAGTTCAGTTATAATATATGCAAAGTGGTAAGAAATTTGAAATGAAGTGGCCTAGTCTGACTTTGAGTGCCTATGTATCCAAATGGAATCAGGCCAAAACGTAGTTCAATTATAATGGATGGCTGAATCTGACATGGATTGCCTACGTATTCCTCTCAAAGAAAATCTAGTCGTGGCGTACTTCTGAATACATACAAACTGATATTTGGATTTTCTATTACAGGAGGGGGATTGTCATCAAATGTAGTATCTCTTGACTGCGTCTGCGTTGATGGGCTGCGTGCTGACTCTGCAGTCCATTACTGCTAGGATAAGTGCACCTCTTGACAATACTCGATGGACCAACACTAGTTGCCCGGGTGTGAACTGCCAAGGTTTCACTTTTCTGTTGAACCCACATTGGCCATCCTATTTTGATATGGCTGACCATTACAAACTGCGGTAACCATCATGTATGGCTGAGCATCACATTTTTGTGCCATATACCAACATGTATGGTGTTGCCCTAGTAGATGTTCTCGTAGTGGTGCGGTAACATAGTAAGGCAAAGGATAGCTTCTTGTGCCACTACTTGTGATTGTCCACTATCTTCCGTAAGATCCTCTTAATATTTTTGATGGCTGCTTCAACTACTCCATTCATTTGTATCCTGTAGGCTGTGGAATTGCGGTGGGCGATTCTGAATTTCTCGCAAATCTCCCTCATAAGATAGTTTTTGAGATTGGCTGCATTGTCAGTTATGATTGACTCTGAATTCCGAATCTGCAGACTATGTTGTTATGGACGAAATCTGCCACTACCTTCTTTGTCGAAACCTTATATGTAGAGGCTTCGACCCATTTGGGGAAGTAGTCGATGGCTACCAAGATGAATCAATGCTCGTTTGATGCGGTGGGTTCTATAGGTCCAATCAAATCCATGCCCCAAGTGGCGAACGACCAAGGAGAACCCAGTATGTTTAACTCATTTAACAGCACCTGGATGAAATCCTTGTGAAGCTGACACTAGTGACACTTCTGCACATAGCGGATGCTATCACTGTCCATGGTCATCCAATTGTATCCGGCTCTCAAAAGCTTCTTGGCTAAGGTGAAACCGTTCATATATGGTCCGCATGTTCTACGTGTATCTCTTCTAATTACCTTGTTGCTTCAGCATCATCCACACACTTTAATAGTCCCAAATCCAGGTTTTCCTATACAAGACTTCCCCGTTAACAAAAAAGTGATTTGCTAGTTTTCTCAATGCTCGCTTCTGACAGTTAGAGGCACTTTCTGTGTAATCTCTTACTTCGAGGAACCTTTTGATGTTGTGGTACTAAGGCCTACAATCTGGCTCTTCATCTACATAGAAACAGTATGTGTGTTGATCTCGAACCTCTATCTTGATGGGGTCAATGTAATTCTTGTCCGGATGCTGGATCATAGATGACAAAGTTGCAAGAGCATCGACGAACTCATTCTGGATTCTGGGAACATGATTGAACTCGATGTTGGTGAACTTCTTACACAACTCTTTCAGGTCGTGCAAGTATGGAAGGATCTTGATATTCTTTGTGGTCAATTCACCCCGAACTTGGTGTATCGGAAAATCAGAATCTCATATGACAAAAAGTTCATTGATGTTCATGTTGACTGCCACCATAATCTCGAGGATGAAAGCCTCATATTTCGCCATATTATTTGTGCAAGGGAACCTTATCTTAGCTGAAGCTGGATAATGTTGTCCCGACTTAGAAATTAGGACAGCCCCAATTCTTACAGCCTTGAAATTTGCCACTCCATCAAACAATATTCTCCACCCTGGGTATGACTCTGTAATGTCCTCCCCTGCAAAAAATACTTCTTTATCTGAAAATATGTGGTAAGTGGGCAGTAAACCTTGTCCACTGGGTTTTCTGCAAGATAATCAGCCAATACTTGTCCTTTGATAGATTTTTGTGTCACGTACACAATGTCAAACTCACTGAGAAGAAGTTGCCACTTGGCCAACTTTCCTGTAGGAATCGGCTTCCGAAAGATGTACTTGAGCGGGTCGAGTCAGGATATCAGATATCTGGTATATGTCGATAAGTTGTGCCTTAACGTCTGAGCGATCCAGGTCAAAGCATAGCAGGTCCGATCTAACAAGGTGTATTTGGCTTCGTATGGTCTGAACTTCTTGCTCAAGTAATAGATAGCTTGCTCCTTCTTTCTAGTCTCATTATGTTATCCCAATACGCATCCAAATGCAATATCCAAGACGGACAAGTATAGTTGTAGCAACTTAACAGGTTCCGGAGGGACTAACCCTAGTGGACTCAACAAATATTCTTTAATTCTGTCGAAAGCTTTTTGACATTCCTCTGTCCACTTTGTACAGCATCCTTCTTCAACAACTTGAAAATCGTCTCACACATTACTGTTGACTAAGATATGAACCTGCTGATGTAGTTCAATCTTCTGAGGAAGCTCGTCACGTCCTTCTTGATTTTGGGTGGAGGAAAGTCTTGAATGGCCTTGATCGTTAAGGGATCCAGCTCAATCCCTTTTATGTTGATAATGAATCTTAACAATTTTCCTGGGGGAACTCCGAATGCACACTTCATAGGATTCAACTTCAAGCTATATCTCTGCAATCGTTCAAAGAACTTCTTTCAGTTGTTCAAATGATTTGCACTCTTCTGAGACTTGATGATGAATTCATCAACATATACTTCAATTTCCTTGTGGATTATGTTGTGAAGGAGGGTCATCGTGGCTCTAATGTAGGTAGCCCCAACATTCTTGAGGCTGAACGGCATGACCCTGTAGCAATAGACTCCCCGCGGTGTGCTGTATGCTATTTTGTATGTGTCTTCTTCATGTATTAGAATCTGGTGGTGTATAGCAAAACAATCCACGAATGATTACAACTCATATTTCACGCAGTTGTCGATAAGTATATGGATAAAGGCAAAGGAAAGTTCTCCTTGGGACCGGCTTTGTTGAGATCTCGGTAGTCTACACATATCTTGTTCTTCCCATCCTTCTTCGGTACCGGTACAATATTTGCCAACTATGTAGGATAATTGGTGACTCTCACCATATTCGCTTCTATCTACTTGTTGACTTCTTCTTTGATTCTTAGACTCAAATCTGGCTTGAATTTTCTGGGTTTCTACTTGACCAGTGGCGTGGCGGGATTTGTGGGCAATCGGTGCGAGACAGTTGCACCCTATTATGCACGAGTCAAGACAAGATTCAACTTGTGGTTTCTCTATTATTGGTGAAAGAGAGTCGCCACCTAGTATTTAATGGTATATTAGGGTAACTACTTAATTATCAAAGTCATATTTTTTATTAGTTTACTAACCGATGAATGTTTTGGGTAAGGGTTCTTGTTCTTCTAAAGGGAAGGTGTTAGGCACTCCTTAAAATCTACCTAGGGTAGCTCCATAGGACTTAGACTAGGTTTAAAGGGTTATTTTTTATATTCTTCTTAATTAGTATTAGAGAGGCATGGATTAATACTTATCTAAATGAGAGTAGGATGTTAGAAGGGATTCGAAATTTAAAAAGGGGTATGAGTTTTAGAAAGAGTCTTGAAAACTACCATTTATGTAATTAAAAGAGTTCTAAAATTGAATGGTTTGCATGAAACATGTGCAAAAACACTTTATTCTTTTAAATAATGGATGTTCATATAATTCTAAGATGTTATAAGCAAATGAGTCTAAGGTATACCATGGCTTCTGAAATTACCTAAATCTTAGTGAGGGGATGTTTGAAAGCCTTGTTGGGCGGCTGCACCTAAGTTTTGAAAGAGTCAATTTCTTTTAAGAGGCTAGTCTTGAGATTCGTTTCTAGTTTTTAAAAAAAGGGAATGTCGCCTTGGCTAAGTTATTTTGAGCTTCAACATCTTCATGGAAAGGTTAGTAAAAAATATCGGATTAACAACATGAGCAGCACATGATTGATGAATTAAAAAGTTACTATCTAGTATTTATTTTAACCCTATATTATTTAAGGCTTGCCTAAGTTATTTTTGTAATTCAAAAGGTAAATCAAAATACTAAATACAATATGAAAGAGAAAATGTATATACATGTGAGAGTATATAAATAACAATATGTAATAAAGTAGTAAAAAGTAAGGAGTGACTCTGGTTTGGGCCTAAAAGAGGTAGGCCCAATAATCAGCAAGAATGGATAGCAACATGCTCCAGATTTCAGATGCATGATGCGGAGTTTAGGCCTGAGTTCCTTGGAAACTCAGCATGCCCAATGGTTGTACATGTTCAAAAGAAAGATAGAAAGTCATTGAAAACATATTCTATACATACAATCATATATGAAATATGTGAGTTAATGACTTAAACAAAATATAGCAACTAACAATACTTAAATATTATGAAAGGTCATAGTAATGTGGCGGTTATATATGGTAAAAGATTTACATTGAAAAACTTTCATTGTCATTAAACACTAAACCCAAAAAGAGTATTGAATATAAATGGATTAGAGGATAAGGGTAGAGTTCCACTCAAGATCAAAGCCGTAACGCCCCAAACTCGGGGAGCGCGACCGGCGCTCAACCGAGAGAATCCGATCGAGCAAGCCTGTTAGATTTTCTTCTACCCAAACTCATTCATGAATAAAGAGGAGATGTACCCATTAATCAAATACTGAAAAGATTTTATTAACAACTTCCTTTTCATTCTCATTTGCAGCTTCATTCATAATTTCCCAAAATATTATGAGTTTATAGGATTAATGAAAAATATGATTTCGATATACCAACATTTCTAATTCAATTTCCCACATTAAATACCACCCACAACTTGTCTACGAAGCCTCTAAGTACAACAAAAGAGAAATATGGAAATGCCGGCAACAAGGCCCAGGCTATACCTCAACCACAAAGTACATGAGAAACGAAAGATACATGACCCCGAAATGAAGTGGGGCTCACTAATCAGCTGAAAAGAGTGTACCGCTATCACTGACCAATACCGCCTGCTGTAGAACCACCTGCATCCATTAAAGATAAAGTGCCCCCGGTAAAAGGGACGTTAGTACCGTCGAATAGCACTAGTATGTATAGCTAAAAGTCCTATTTCAAAATAGAATGCCCATATAAGAAAAGGCAACACATAGTAACAACAAGTCACAATCAACAATATCCAAATGTCCAGTTAAAACATATTAATTTTTAAAATATGAACTTCATATATAATTTTATTTTGGTTGGGAGACCATTAGCACCGATATACTACTGTTAACAATATCACTATTCACAATACCAATGTTCACAATACCAGTATTCACAATACCGATGTTCACAATACCAGTGTTCATAATACCAATGCCACCGTACTTTTAGCACGGAGTCCGATCACGACCCGACCTACTAGGCTATCTCATTAGAGACATCAACCAAAATTACTATTATTACCAATACCACCGTAATTGTAGCATGGAGTCCGATCATGACCCGATCGGCTAGGCTATCTTCTTAGAGAATCAACAACAATTACTATCAATACCAATACCATCGTAATTTTAGCGCGAAGTCCGATCATGACCCGATCAGCTAGGATATCACCTTAGAGAATCAACCACAATTACTATCAATACAAATACCACCATAATTTTAGCACGGAGTCCGATCACGACCCGATCAGCTAAGCTATTTCTTTAGAGAATCAACCACAATTACTATCAATACCAATATCACCGTAATTTTAGCGCGAAGTCCGATCATGACCCGATCAGCTAGGATATCACCTTAGAGAATCAACCACAATTACTATCAATACAAATACCACCATAATTTTAGCACGGAGTCCGATCACGACCCGATCGGCTAGGCTATCTTATTTGAAGACATCAACCAAAATCTCAATTTCAATTAAGAGGAATAATTTTATCACATCAATCTCATCCCAAATAAGGGGAATAATCACAATCCACCCCTACACCGGCACGTGTAATTTTGCTAATGATGCTCCCAAAAATATTTTTTTTTACTTGATTTGCACACAAAGGTAACATAAATACAATTGTACTCACCTCAACATTTTTCATATTGTATAAATTCTCATTAGTATTTTCAGTCACTCACAACAACAATATTTTATTGGCTCATTTGGCCATTCACAAGATTCTTTATTCCTGGCACGATGGCCGTATTTCATATTCCACACTTTCACCTCTTTCAACTTCAAAGATCTCCATCAAATATCAACATATAGAATATTCCATAAATTATATACTTCATATCCATTTAAAATGGGAACTTTAAACACAAATGGTTTTTTCCCAAAGAATGAGGCATACCAACCAACAATAGAAACACACATGAAAAATCATATGCAATCAATACACCATTTATTCTTGTAATACTCTTCCCCAAAAATGACAATGTAAAATTTTAACACATGAGTATATAGAACTCGAATCACACTGGATATATTTATAAAGCAAATCATTAGTTAAAACAACCACTTATGGGCATGAATTTCGTACAAAAGCTTTTAGGCAATTCTATTTTCGAAATCATTTTTAAACAGTTGAGTCGAAGCTCATTTCATAATCTTTATCACACTCTCTCATTTCATTGGCACCAGTAGCCATAATTATAACATAAATTTTTGGCACGTTGGCCACACTCCTATATCCCCAATTTACTTATTTCATCTTCAAGCATCTTTATAGATTATCAACCATAAGATATTTTCAGTCAAGACTTTAGGCACGCATATGAGCAATTAAGAGTCTTAAGAACATTGAGGATTTCTCACACAATTTGGCATCATAACCTTCATTTGGAACACGACTCAAAGACATAGCATTTTAATACGCAAACCATACTTTGAAACTTACGGAAATAGTATGGAATTCGATTTTAAGAGAGAAAATTTAGCCAACATACCTCACTTTGAGCTTTCCTTAAATTACTATAACGTTCCAGAAATTCTAGCAATCCCAATCTATTTTGAGACATAATAAAATTGAACCATAATTAGGAAGATATTCATGGTTTTATCTCATTTGAGCATTTTATCAGACACTAGGTGTGCACATTTAACTACAAGGTTCTTCTATAAGATTTCCTTCACTCCACAACCCAATCCTTACTTATTTGAGCTCAACAATCTTCCTACAAACCTTATTGGTACAAGCATGTAGAATTAATACTCTTACACCCAAGAATCATACTTCCAATCACCCATCTTTTACCCCAAACGTGAAATTGAAGACTAGGGGTTTAAATTTTACCTCTTGAGTGAAGATCTTGTGAGATTTCCTTGTTGGATTTTAAGGCTTGAACAAGATCTTGATGAACAAAAAACTTCATCTACTTCCTCTCTCTAGAACATTGTCACTTCTCTCTAAAATACCAGGTTTTAGCTCAAAAATGACTTAACCCCTCTCTCTACCCGGCCTTGGAGGTATTAAATGAGCTCTTCCGTGTGCGTCCGCACACCTGGGCAAGTGTCCGCGCATCTGGCCGCGCACCTGAGGTAGAAACTCTCAAATATGCACGGCCGCGTATCTGGGCATGCATATGACACAGGTCCAGCAACATGGCCATAACTTTCTGTAGATATATCCAAATGATGAACGGTTTAATGCGTTGGAAACTAGACTCAAAGGACTTAAATTGGATAGGTAGATCACCACCTAAGTCATTATAGTGAGGGAGTTCTATTCATTTGATTTCGGGTCTTGTGCCAATTGAAATATCCTTTCCACTTAATGTGTCCAACATGTTCTACACAAGTTCTTTCCAATTCCAAAACTCCTTAGTATGTTCCAACACACCTTAAACATACATTATCAATTTAACATGATGTGGCTCTATCCCATAGGTCTCTTTTAATACTCAAATACTTTATTCCTAAATACCATTGGCGCACTTTAAAATCTTAAATCATTAGAAATCATTTTTACGGGGTCTTATAAAAGCCCCCTTTGAATCCCCCAACACTTCAAAGTTCCCAAGGGTCTCTAGGGCCCAGGACAATGATTGTGCCAGGGAGAGCAGCCCAACCAAGAGTTAAACCCTACTCCCAGATACCCCTAACCATAAATGACTCACTCTTTTCCATAGGTTTAAGTTCCAATGAGATATTTTCAATGTAAACCTATCACCATAAAAATACGTACCACAGAAGTGTACCCCATTCTTAACAGGTCCAAACAAAATAACATAAGGGCACAAGGCTGTTTTATCTACATTTTTCATAACTATATTTCCAACACTAAGTGGGTGATTAACACATTAAATAGGTCCAAAGGCTAGGTGTCAAACACACATAGGGGCATAGATCTTATCATGCTACCACTAAAGAACCAAATACCTAAGATTAAGTATCTTAAAGATAGAGAAAGAGCACACAGTTTGAATCTTCAAAGGTTTATGTATACATATGTATTTGCCTTGACAACTCTTAATTAGATTAAGCATCGATTAATCTGACTCAAGTCTTGGCTTTAGCACATACAACTTAATAGTACTACTGGAAGCATTGAAAATATCAATCAAGGTTTCAGACAAATAGTCATAGTCAGAACCTCTACAGATGTTTTTAGAGATACCAAAATACAATCAAAGTTTCAACAAGATTACATGCTTATAAATTTAAATACAACACCTAAGAGTTCTTAACAGAATCTCATGCCATCATTCTTTCTTATCTTTGCAATTAATGACATGACCACCTCTCCCTAAGAATGTTAACCTCACACTAATCTCATTAAGAGTTAGTAGGTTGTTATATTCAAGCAGTAACAACAAGGGATTTTCCCTAGAGTTCACATACTAGGTTCAATTCATTTTAAAAGAGTGAGAGAGCTTAATGCAATTTCAAGACAATGCTAACATGTATGAAATCATTGTAGAACTAGATTGAGTGCAGGATCACAAAAAAACATAAACAAAGGCATTTAGCAGAGATCATAAACTAGGCCTTGACTTATATTAGAAGTTGGGTTGATAGCTTCATTTAGAAATCTCCTAAGAGCATTAGCATAGTTGTTTGTGCTGGTTGACATGCCAATATTACCCTAAGCATGCGATATGATTGCTTTCTTTTCAAAGATCTCTAAGTCTCACATTCATGTTGTCTTTATTTGAAGGTCCAAACAAATTGAAATATTCAAGAAAAGCAGATATGTAAGGCCCCATAAATATTTCACCTAAAACCCGAGGTTTCATAATGTCGGGGTAGACTTATGCGTTATTGATTGTAGAAATATTTTACCTAAAACCTGGTTCAGTCTTTTTGGGTTAAACAATGCGTTGGGGAGTTGAAGGAAAGTTTTAGAAATATAGGGCATTTTTGCGGTCTATTCTGCACTCGCAAAACTGGTCTGCGGACCGCATATCGGCCGCAGACTGAAGTAGAGAACTGGGCAAAAATTTCGGACCATTATGCGGCCGCATAATTATTTTGCGGGCCGCATAACCCATCGCAGACTCATCAATAATATATTTGGAGTGCAGTTCTGTGGCGCATTATGTGACCGCAGAATAGGTCTGCGGACTGCAAACTGGTTGCAGAGTGGGGCAAACTTACCCAGTTTTAGAGGGCCATTATGTGGCCCATTTTGCGGGCCGCAGAAGCATTATGTGGTCGCATATGCGATCGCACATCTGTGTCGGGGCTTTATTTTTCTAATTTTATAACCCGACTCCCATTTCGTTTATCTTGCCTAAGGGTTCATTTTTAGAGGATCACTTATCATTTTAGAGAGAGAAGAGAACTATTCTAGAGAGAGAAAAGGGAGGGTTAAGGATTTCACTACTCCACCTTGATCGAACCTTGGGATTTCATCCAAAGTAACTTGCTAGGGTTTTAAAGAGATTGACATCCTTGGGAGTGTTGGGACATTAATGTTGCATTACGAAAAGCTCTTTCGAGGTATGTTGGCTAAACTCTTCTCTTAGAATTAAACCCCACAATACCCTTGTAAGTCCCGTGATGCTTATTATAAATTGAACTATTCCAAATAAGCCTTGTGTCAAAACAAATATGCGTTCAATATGTATACCAGTTGAGTTACCATTTGAGAATGTGGTTTAAGCATGGGTTGTGGGTTATTGTGTTATGATTTAAAAATGTGTTTCTAACGTTAGTTACCATTCAAATTTTGTAAAACAAATCACATGTGCCTAAGACCCTAAATAGCTCGAGTATGTGTTAAAGTCTTAATTTGAAGGGCCTTGTTGTTGATTATCTATGATGATATTTGAAAGTGAAATAGTGAGCATGAATTATGAAGTACAGCCAACGTGCCAAGAATGATATTGCGTTATGGCCAATGGTGCCAACAAAATGAATGACATGTAAAAGAATGTGAAATAAGTGCTAAAGTATTTTTATAATAAATGCCTTGGGAGTATCGTTTAGCCACCGATGAAGGGTAGGTCGGAACAACCAAATCCCGAAACTACACGTGCCGGTGTAGGAATGATTGAGGGGTAAATCCTGGTGTTAATGTTATGAGACTCTTTCCCCTTATATGGGATGAGATTGGTGTGTTGAGATGTTTCCCCTTAAATGGGATGAGATTATTGCTAGCAAGATGTGATGTGATGTTGATCCACACGGCATGGTGGTGAGACGGCTTAGCCGATCGGGCTGAGATCGGACGACATGCCGTGCACATGGTGGTATTGTGAGTGTATGTCTCAGGGTGAGACGGCTTAGCTGATCGGGCTGAGATCGGACTCCGTGCTAAAATATGGTGGTGTATCTGTGCTAAAGATCTCCCAAATTAAATTACTAAAACTTACTTGAAATTTACTTTTCCCCTAATTTGTAACTTTGATACCGTTTGAGTCTCTTATTGATTTCATATTTTATTCCCCATTTACTATTGCTCATTCTATTGAGGGGGTGTTCATCTTTACATACTAGCACTATTTTAAATGTACTAACATCCCTCTTACCGGGGGCGCTGCATCTTTAATGGATGCATGTGGTATTGATCAGTGATAGCAACACACCCTCTCCTCAGCTGACTTAGTGAGCCCCACTTTATTTCGGGGTCATGTATCTATTATCCTTTGTGCATAGCATTTTGAGGTATAGCCTGGCCCTTGTTGCCAACATTGTCATAGCACTCAATTGTTCCAGTTAGAGGCTCCGTAGACATAGTGTGGGTTGTATCTATTTTTGAGAAAGATAAGCTACAAATGTTGTAATCGTATCATCTATTACACTTTAACCATGATTGTACAATGTACTATTTTGGAGACTTGTTAATGACGTAACTAATGAAAATGAACTGGTGTTATTCACATGACCTCTTACTGTCTGATTAATGAAATTTATTCTTCTTTTTAATTATGGGTGAGTTGGGTAGACGGCATTGTGCAGGCATGCTCGACCGGGTTAATTTTGTTGAGCGTCGATCGCACTCCCCGAGGTTGGGGCGTGACAAGATATTCTCAAAGTCTTTCATTAATTCTAATAGTGAATTAGAGTAGACTCAGACAAACTCAGCAGGTTTTAATGATACTGGATGCACAAGCATGGGCATGAAGGACAAACAAAGATGAATGCAAAACTTTCATTCAAATACATACATAGGATGTTTCAGCCAAAGTTATGACTTTACAAATAGGCTGAGTTTCAAACCTTATGAGTCAAGTCAATAATATCATTAAAGAAGTTTAAGACAAGGGGGACTTTATACTAAGTAGATCTAACTTAGCTATACAGATTAAAGGTGAATATCTAAACATGATGAAGTTTTATTCAACTTACTGACATAATAATTAATACTTAGCCACAACAGATATGATTATAGCCTAATTCATAAGAGATGACTCGATACATGCAAGAACAGTTACTGAAGTTCATTAATGTTGGCCTAGTTACCTTAATGAGACTGTTTCATATAATATGGCTCATAGATGTGATTAATAGTTAAAAACAGATACAAGACTTTCACAGTAATTGCTCAAAGGCTACTTTAGGATTAACAAACACTAATGTGAAGAAATAAAACACCTTAAACATTTAGACTGACATACTCAAACTAAGTGATGAAGGATTAAACCTTAAGCATTCATATACTTTCTAGTTAGAGTCATCAAATAACAACCTCAAATATAGAATTAGTGTGATAGATATGAAGATCACGATAGAGCATTAAAGAAATCTGAAGTCTAGATAAATTTGGAAAGTCATTAAGGCACATCAAGGAGCTTAATTGTATAGGCTGTTTGATTCGGAATAATAGTCATCAAGATCACATAATAGTTTGAACAAAACTGATTCGAGACACATAAAAGACAACAATGTATTCGAGACACATAAAAGTCAATAGAAAGACAACATTGTATTCATGATTTCGAATAAGACAATCAAAAGAGAAGATGTGGAGGTATACTGACCTCCTTTTGTGTAGCAGACCAAACAAAGCTTTTCCTAGCCGTATAGGAACCAAAGTTTCAAGTTTTGAACAGTGACAGAACTCAGAAACAAAAGAGAAACAGAAAATAAGTCAGAGAGCCTAAGCTTTTAAAATCTTAATGCAGTGTTTTTCTGTGTGCCCGTATTAGGTTTCTTAGCTCTTGTTTAGTCTGGTAGGTGAGAGCATTGAAGGTCCTATTTATAGTAGCGTTCACATATTCAAACTAGATAGTGGAAGATGACAAAGAGTTGATGATGTGAGCACGATTGAGTGAAAATCAGAGACGAGCAGAGGTGAAAACAGTGATAGAAAATTATCTAGGCATGGGAAGTAAGAGATCGACCGGTGAAGCATCAGAGACCATCGGTCGGAACCCTAATACCTAGAGGTCATTGTATATGACATCTGGATATTAAATATTAATGATGAAGCCAGCTAGCTTCTTCATGATTGCTTTGATTTGAAAGGTCCCGAGAGAAAATCAGACGAATTCAAGTTTCACATTTTGGTTTGTGACTCCAGGATTAGGGCTTTTGAAATCAAACGGTGAAAACAGAAAGTCCAAGATTAGGGCTTTCGAAATCAAATGGTGAAAACGGAAAGAACAACAAGAATCGATGTACATGAGCAAGATGAATGGCCATGTATGCCATGGATTTGAAAGATCACCGGTGATTTGAGGTTTCGTCTTTAGGGTTAGGGTTTCAGATTTAGAGATTTTAATTCTCAATGTCGAAAATGGAAAAAGGACAGCAGGATGCACGGATAGGGGAGCAGATTGTGTGTTTGGGGTTTAATTTTTGTGGCCTTGCATCGATTTGTGCAAGCTTTCTTGACTGATGGGCATGGGGGATTTGAGAGAATAGAAAATAAAAGCGGAAAGAGAGGTGGTTGTTCAATGTGAAAATGATTAGGGTTAGGAGAATAGTTGGGGTCGTCTCTTGGGTTATGCTCAGGGGAAGGGATTTGGGACGTTGATCTTTTAGATCAACGGTCCTGATAATTTGGGCTCTAAACGTTTTTATGGGTAAAATTTGAGGGCCGTTAGATCTCTTGGTTTCAACGGCCAAGATTAAGCTTGATGGTATTATAAAATCAAAAGGAAGATTGAGATAAATTCAGAGTCGTTGATCTGTGGGAAGGATGGATCAAATCAGTTGTGTTTGCTATGTGAGTGATTGAGACATGGCGAAATCTGATTGGTTCGATGAGAGTGGCATGGTTTGCCAAGTTGGAAGGAAATGGGGTTGTTTGGACTGGGTATTCCGGATTGGGCATGGGTGTTGGGCTAGAAATAATTAAAAAGATAGCCACTTGGTCTTTAATAAAAAATTACAATTATAGCCTTTTTCCTCTTTTGATCTTTTTTTAAAATTAAATTAAATAATTTTAATAATTTTCAATAAAATACAGTAAAATTATAATTATTATATACATCTAACTATTGTAATTAATTGCTTACAAATACTTTAATTTTTGAATTATAACATTAATTTTAAATTATTAACATAGTAGTCTAATTAACTAGAAATTGAGAAGTAATTCATTAAATTAATTATAAAGTCTATATGATGTATATAAAAGTTATTTTAATAATCTTAAAATAGTAAGTATATTTGTAATTATGTAATACTAATGCTAAATTATAAATTTCAAAACTACTAATACTTAGTCAATTTTGTACAATGGGTATTTTTGATTGAAAATATTTTCAAAACGTTCATTTCAAATTACTAAGTATAAATAAATTAATTTTAAAAGGGAGGGTAAAAATTGGCCGTCAACAGAGATGATGTCGATACTCAGTCTGGGCAAGTCGTCATATGACCAGGCGAATACATCGATGTATTGTCGGAGGAGCTCTACCAAATCTTCCTTATGGTCTAGCTTCATATGAATACAGATTTGAGTCTCTTTCATATCCTCTTCACTTTCTAGGTTAATCACCTCTTGTTTTTCGAGCTTGGGCTTCTTCTGGCTCTCTAGCGGCTCGATCTCTTGAGGGAGGCTCTCAGTCAACATACTTTTGTTGTATTCTTGATAGTCAGGATCATTTTGCTAAAGCATTTCGTGACATGTCATAATCGCGGAATGCGAGCTTTTATTGATTTGATTACTGAAAAGAAAAATTGAGCATAAATAAAGGCAAAGATAAATTCGCGATGATTTTCAGAAAAATAATTATTTTTATTTCATCAAAAGGAACATCTCAGCGTTCAAAGAGGCAATTTAACAAAAAGTACATGCATGGTTCATGCCTCAATTGACCATGCATCTTTCAAAATTAATACAATTCCACACTACTAAGACTCTCGAAAAACCAGAGATGGACTGGCGGTCCAGTTTTGCAAGGTCTCTTCTTGTTCGGCATCCGGAATGGTGGTTGTCTTGATATCAGCTTTGCCACAACATTCCTATATCATGGCCATAAATAATCCTCCCATCCCATCGATGATGTCATCTTATGGGGGTGAGCTCTGACCCGGGTCCGGAACACGCTCTGGTGCGAAAGACTTCCTGGTAGGGCTACTGTTATAGGTTCTTTTAGTTGTACGCTGATACCCCATACTGGTCGTACCTTTCTGTCCTTTCGGTTCAATTGGATCTATTATCCCATCTGATCGAGTTCCCAGCCCATTCCCTAGTCGGTATCCATACTTCATCATTTCCCGCATTGTCATCTTTGACCTATACAATGACTGCATGCTTTGATCCTGCTCATTTTTTCAATTTTTGTTGCTTGCATGATCTTGACTGCATGGAAGGCGACCCCATCCAATCCTTCTATGAAAGGAACTGCATGCTCCAATTAGGTTGACCGGCTCCACTCCCCATGTATCACAATCTCTTAAAAATCCCACTCGAATTTCATACACTGATGGAGAGTGAAAGGAACTACCCCTGCTATATGTATCCAGGGCCTTCCTAGTACTAGATTGTATGAAGACAAAATGTCCATCACTTGAAACAATATCGGGAACTCAACTGGTCCAATCTACAAGGCTAAGTATGTCTCTCCGATGACATCCTTTTCCGACCAATCGAAAGCCCTTACTCTTACATGGCTCTCTTTCACTTCCCTCAAATGAATTCCCAATTATTACAAAGTGGAGAACGGGCAGATGTTTACTCCGGGTCCTCCATCGACAAGCACCAGAGATATGAACTTATCTCCATACTTAAATGTGATGTGTGGAGCCTTGTTGTGATCCATACCCTCCACATGAAGTTTATCCATCCGAAGGGAAATCTTTTTTTCTTCGACCATCTTCCCAATGGTTGCTGCTACCGCATCGCTGGTAGTATTGCTTGGCAAACTTACCCCACTTAATACTTTTACCAGACATCCCTATTACTTTCAGAGCTCATCAACAAATCCATAATTGATACGTGGGCAGGGGTATTTCTCAACTGTTTTTCTACAGAGTATTCTTTAATCGACATCTTCCTCCAAAACCATGATGCCTCTATGTTTGTTACGTTTCTCCTCTGATTCTGCTCTCTATTGGGGTTCTCTCGGTTCACCTCTTCTGGAGCATAACACTTTCCTGACCTAACCATCTTGTGAGTAGCTGCGGTGTTTGTGATTTGGCCTTTTCGCTTTGATTGATAAGTCCATGGAACTATTCTATATTCTCAACTTCCCTCATCTCTAATGGTGGGGTGGGCCGTTGTTGGCACGTCTGAACCATCACAGGAGGTTTCAACTGCACAATGATCAATGGAGTTACCCGAGGGGGTACTCTTGCAGCTTCGGCATTCCCTATAGTAACGACGGTCCCTTTCAAGTCATAGTCCTTGTCTAATGCAATCATGTTGGCTCCTTGGTTTCTATTGTTTGGCAGTGGGTTATAGTTTATATTTGGTGGGGCTGGGGTGTACTGAATAGCTCCACCTTAATCAATAGTTCGATCTCATTCTTCAATCTATTACACTACTCGGTGTCATGCCCAGGAACACTTGAATGATAGGTGCAGCGCTCGCTTGCATTGAAGTATTTGGAGGGTTGGTCGGGGATCCATCCTTCCATCGGGTATATTAGTTCAGCTCTTCTCACTCACTCGAACAATTTGGCTAAATGCTCGACAATTGGAGTGGAGTTTCTAGGATTTCTTTCTTCAAAGTTTGGGCATGGTCTGGGTGCATAGGCAGGTCTATTTTGGTGGGTGCTGGTTTGAACTGGAGCATATGGTCGTGGTGGGTTTGGATGTATATTAGCTCGGGGAGGGTTTTAGTGTGGTTGATCGTTGTAGTATGGATGGGTTTTGTATAATAGGGCATAGGTGGGTTGATGTAGAGGGTGAGTGTTTGTGGGGTAGGAATTGGTTCGACGAGGAGGACCTGACTGATAGTAGGGGACAATAGTTGTTACTTACTTTTTCTTATTCTTCCCACTACCAATGGAACAGGATTGTATAGCCTTTCTAGTAACTTGTAGCGTGACCATTGACTATATCTTTCCTGACTTGATACCTTCCTCCAATAAGTCTCCCATCTTGGTATCTAGTGGATTTTGCGGTACTTCGACATAGTTTGGAACATATGGTGTGTGCGTGGGATGGTTTGGTGGATTTTCGAGGGTTAGTGGTGGTATAACTTGAGTTGTGGGATTTGTGGTTATAGCAGTTGGGGTATTGGTTGTTTGTCAGGTTGATAGAGGGAAATGGTCAGGGATTGAATCTAGGGAAGGGAAGCGGGGTGGTTGTGGAAGCATCATCACGTCCAAGTGTGCCAGCTCCCAGATATGTTATACTTCTTCTCTCAGTGACTCCATTTCTTGTTCCATTTTGGCAACGTGTTTGTCATTTAGAGTATCATCCTTTCCCCCGACCCCCCGGGTTGTCGGCTACTACTAGAGCATTTCTAGCCAGGTCATCTATTGCAGTCATCTTCCCCTTAGATCTCAGATTGTACGGTGGCTCGGCTAGTTTTAGGTATCAACATAAATCAACCTCTATTTCAGGGATAAAATAAAGCGATAAAGCGAAAAATAAAGAAAAGTAGAAGTCGGTTTCAGGAATTATACAAATATAAGCACATAGAGAAGTTAGTTAAGGTATTCAGACATGCGTATTTCCTAAGATACGTAAGGACCTCCCTTTGCTGGAGGTAGGCCTATATTACGTGCCTTTTGACAAATAATCAGATTTTGACAAACTTAGATCTGAGCAAACTTTGATTTTTATTGATAGGCTTTTGGGTTACAATAAGGCTTCATAATTGATACAAGATGGGGACAATCGTTACAAAATGGTTCAAAGGTTTACAAATGATTGCATGGGCTTATAGATTCTTCCTTAGGGAATGAAAAGGTACAAGAAAGACAAATCAACCAGCAACTCAATAATCGTCCCAGGTATCACCTCCCAAGCTTTTTTCTTTTGGCTCCTCCTCAAGGTCATCTTTAACCTCCTCCTCATCCTCGTCACTGTTGTACTCCGATTCCTCCTTGAGATCTTCTTCGGGTTCTGTTTCTGATTTAATTTGTTTGTATTCAATCACCTGGTCATCGTCAACTAGTGGTGGCAGCATGTGGTCGACCGATCCGGGGACAACTTATCGATGCATGGCGGTGGTGATGAGATAGTGGGGAAGGCTCGTGATATATCTACAAAGTTGGTGTTGAATCCTCCAATCCTGTTAATCCTTCTCTACTGGACATGGCCATACCTCATTGATTCACACAAAGTACTCATGTACACACCCGGTATTTTTCCCTATTGCCGGTGTGATCAAGTCGTTCCATTCATCTTGGAGCCTCCTCACCCTCGGGATCAAAATTTGTCCGTTGTAATAATCTTCATACAAAGTTGTCCTTGACTAGAGCAGCACGTCTTGAATCAGACCATATTGCCTTAAAATCCTCAGAGGTGCGTACGACTGAATATTTCTAGTCCCACCAACTCAATAAAGTACTTCCCCGGACTTCTCAAGATTGCCCTACCACCCAACCATGAAAGTTTCTAATTTATTAATTCTCCACTCATATGGGTCAACATTACCCACCAATCCTCCTGGCCATGCAGTGTAGTCTAAAGCCTCTTCCTTTTATTATAGTTGCGAATCATGTTACTGATGCCAACAAAGTAGTCAATGATTGCCTCCCTCCGAAACAAGTGTTATGTAGCCCATATTTGGAGTAGCAAGTTGCATCCTATGAAAAACTCATATCCCATTGAAATTGCCGACAGTGCTCGGAATGTCTCTGCTAGTATCATAAGAACGAGGGTGACTTGCAGATTTCCTTGAAAGGTTTCCAAGACCAGAGGCAACAGGTTGATACTGATTCGCCTTTTTCTTTGTGAGAATACCAGCAGCCCCAACAGTACTAGAGAAAAGTTCAAGGTGCGTAGGCTCTCCCATGCAGCTTGATCGCACTGGAATTCTTGAAGATGCAACTCATACCTATACCGGTGTCCGAATCTGTCAAATAGCTTGTCCAAACTCACCCATCCATCTTTGACGTTACTCAAGTTCCTGTTGCTTGTGGAACCCAATGCATAGAGGAACCTGTGGTCATGCATGACAACTAGCAGTGTTAGTTTTTGCCCAGTAAATGATAACTCTGTGAAGCTGGTAATATCCTCCAGTGTTGGCGTCAACTCACAATAACCAAACTTGATGACCGTAACTGGGTCCCAAAACTGTAGCAGCAGCATAGTAAGGACTTTGTCAGCTCGGATGCTCATCAAGACAGTCAATGCTCCCAGATATGTTCTGATCTTGTTTCCATGCTCCTGTCAAATGTTCCTCCACCACTGCTTTAGCTTGTGCGGTGCACCCATGACCATGTTAATCTCAAGGATGTTGCGGTTAATTTTCATCTAAAGAGGTGAAAGGTTAGGTAAGGCTTTTCCCCGGATCTTTAGGCTTATCCTAATCGTCTACTAACCAGTGAGATTTTAGTAAGGGTTTTAGTTATTCTAAGGGGAAGGTGTTAGGCACCCCTCAGAATCTACCTGAGGTAGCTCCTTAGGATTAGGCTAGGTTTTGAGGAAAGAAGGGTCTATATTCTGCTTAGTTATTGCTTAAAGTCTAAAAATGTTCTAAGTCTTTATCTAAACTTCATTGTTTTATTAAAGAGGTATATATGTATTTCAAAAAGGAGTCATGAATTTTGGGGTTTTATAATATGGGAAATCGCTTTTGAAACGGGTATGCTTATAAGTTGAAAACTAGATGTGCTTTAAAAAACCTTGTAATGAATTCTTTGTTTGAAAGAAAGTTGAGTGTTTGTTTTAAAAAGAAAATTATTTATATGGAGCTTAATAAAGTAATGAGACTATTTGAAATGCACCTTAAGTTGAAATAAGTATACCTTATTCGAAAAGTAATTTCAGCAAGAAGTTTATATTTCGAAACCTTTTTAAATCCATCAGTTCACAAACATCGGCCATGTCTGATTTTATTCTTTGAAAACCAGCTTCGCAAATGGTTTTTGCAGTTCTTATTTTTCAAAGATATTTTGTTTTACTTTTGAATCTATCCAAGTCAAAACTTATTGAGAGTTGTTAGCGATAACGAGATAAAGTTTTTCATTTTGTTAAGAAAAAATGAATTTGAAAATAATAAGTGACCAAATGTTAAAAGGTTTAAAGTGTAGAATTTCTAGTTTTTGATTCTTTCACCTATGGGTCTTGGTTTGCCTACTTGCCTAAAGAACATCAAAATATCAAAGATATCCAATAATAAAGTTAGTCATTCATGTATACAAGATAACAAACAGCAGCAAAGAGAGTTAAAAAAATAAATGAGGGAGAGAGGCTGGACTCTTGGCGATTTGGGCTTGGTAAGCTTAACCATGCCTAGCGGCACTTGGACTATGCGGCAGGCTCCTATGCGCAGAAGGGGAGCGGGCTGAACTGGACATTGGGTCTGAGTTTCCAATGGAACTCAGTAGGCCCAAGTCAAAGCATACACTATAGTAGGCATAAGTAGGCATGCTTTATTACTCCTATTTTTTGGCTCAGAAATATTGATAGGAAATTATTAAACAAAGAGGAGTTCAAGTACATGTTCTGTTGGTTTCAATATAGGTTTGATGCTCAAAGTTCTCTTATGAGGGTTCAGCGTAAGAACAACGCTCATGCACTTTAAAGAAAAAGATTCAGTATAGTTAAGAGCAGGCCTATTTGGTGAGTGACATTTGTTTACCTGTAAACCTGTACAATTAAATTTATACGTGGTTTCTAGATAAGTGAACTAATTTTATCCTGAAATAATATGATAATTGAAGAAATACACAATACTTAGCCTTAGAAAGTAGATGAGATAGCAAAGACGACGATTCCGTGAATACGGTTCCCGAACACAACAATTATGAGATCATAAAGCAAGAGAGTGAAATTGTATAAAGCTTTGTATAGAATATAATATGTGTTCTTGCCAAAAATTTCGTGTCCCTTACAATGGTAACTGAGCTCACTATTTGTAGCTATGCCTAGGGAAGAAGGCCCTAGGATCATGCTGTTTAATGTCAATTATGAGGGTCATTGATCAAGATGTAACGTTGAGCGTAAATGCCAAATTCTTTGTAACGGACCATCACTCTTAATGCTGTAGATTATTCCTTAGTAAATACTACAGGGTGCAGAGCATTTAATACACTTTTATGAACGTTATCCGTTCTGGTGACCAGCGCAGTGGCTGCATTCGGTCCTCAGCCATTCCATCTTGGATTCCACGTGTCCTCCTTTTAGTCAGCCACGCGTCATATCATATTTTACCCTATACAGATAGTCCCCTTGCTTTCCGGTGACATAACTTTGTGTTACCGGAAAGGTTGTAGAAACACCTTTTTGGCGAGAATTACTTTAATTCCCTTCGAAGGTCTCTGACAATTGATTAGACACACGTTTCTACGCATTTAATGCCCTGAACACGTGTCATCTCCTGATTTAGCACAGCTTTAGCCGGTTATCGAGGTAATCATTTCGAGGGCTCAACCAGTGACACCCGCAATGAGGGGAATGATACCACGCCGGTGCATGACAGACGGTACCCTCGACATGTTTGGGAAAGATTTCCCGATGATGCTGACGAGGAGCAAGTAGCGGATGCTGTGAGGATCCTGTAAGAGCAACATACAATCATTCTAGACGATCCCACATGCTAGGATCACATTATAACAGAACTAAAGCGGGCGCTATAAGGTGCTTCAAATAATGCGAACAGGCGTGATACGATTCCTCCTGTTGTTCCCGCAGACCAAAAAAACACATAGAATCGATAACAACACTCCCAGGGGTGAAGTCGGCTCCGATGGGGCTGGGGGGGAGCAGATCGAGTCTTAACAACGAGAACGATTCATTCAAAGATGAGCTTTTATAGTTTATGAGGGAAATAAATGTTTGCATGGATCGAATCCCGGGCGCACCACCAGTATTGACAGTCCCGAACTTGAATAAGTATGTTCAATTACTGTACAAGCCAAGTGCGGCACCTGTACTGATCCCAAAGCATTTCAAAATGCCTAAAGTTCCACAGTATGATGGAACTTCGGACCCACGGGAACATATTAGAACACACACAACGATAGTAAAAGGAAATGATCTAGCTTCTCACGAAATTGAATCTGTGTTGCTAAAGAAATTCGTCAAAACTCTCACGAGGGGAGCCCTAACGTGGTATTCATTACTTCCCGAGTATTCCATAGATTCCTTTTAGATGCTCGCGGATTCTTTCATTAAAACTCATGCAGGGGCCAAAAAGGTGCAAGCCCGGAAGGAAGGCATATTCAGAATCACACAAGGAGGATCAGAATTATTATGAGAGTTTGTTACACGATTCTATAAATAAAGAATGTTGCTCCCGGCCGCCCCGGATGAATGGGCAGGTGAAGCATTCACCAAAGGATTTTATCCGAGAGGTTCAGACGCTTCCCGGAAGCTGAAGAAGAGATTGTTTGAATTTCAAGCAACAACCTGGGCAGATGTTCACAACCGGTATGAGTTAAAGATAAGGATCTAAGATGACTAGATCAGTTCTACATCATCGGTCAAAGGACGGGAGAAGAATAGAGAAAACCCAAACGATGACTACGACGCAGATAAGCAGACTTCGAGGGGTTAGTTTTTACCCTATGAGCCTACCGAAGGCCACGACAGAAATTTTCGAGCAGCAAACAAATGCACCATTGATGGAGGGACTGATCATGGTCGAAGAAATATATCACTTCAAGTTAAACAATCGTCGGGGTCTCAAGATCTTTCGTACCCCAGGTTATCAGAATATAACTTCAACGTTAGTGTAGTGGAACTGGTGGCAGCTATGAGGAACAATAAAGAAGCACGATTCTCGAGACCTATGAAGTACTATTCCAGTCAAAGGGATCCAAATTTATGGTTCGAATAACATGGGACGAACGGTCACCGGATAAGGGACTGTCGATATCTTCGGGCGGAGGTGGCAATGCTATTGAAGAATGTTCATCTCCGAGAATCCTCGAAAGCAGGAGAAGAAACCCCACGCCAAACAATCAACGTGATCTTTTGGGGGAATGAGATTAACGGGGTCACCTTTTCGATGGCAAGAAAGACTAAAGTGTCGATAACTCACAGCAAAAGGCGCCAGGAGGACGATATCACTTTCACAGAGGAAGACGTAGACGGATTGCGGTTACCACACAACGACGCACTAGTAACCTCTTTAAATGTGTTAGATTTTAACATTAAGCGTGTTCTGGTGGACCCAGGAAGTTTGGCTAATATCATACAATGGAGAGTATTGGAACAAGCGAAACTCATCGGAAGCATTATTCTGGCGACAAAACACCTCACTGGATTCAACCTTGCGAGCGTGATGACCCGGGGAGAGATCTTGCTGCACACGAATGCTGAAAGAGTAATGAAAACAACTCTCTTCATAGTAGTGGATGGTGATATGGGATACAACATCATCTTAGGAAGTCCATGGTTGCACGAGATGAAAGTTGTACCTTTGACGTATCACCAATTGCTGAAGTTTCCGACGCCCGAAGGAATCAAGCAGATAAGTGGTGACCAACCGATAGCGAGGGAGATGAATGCAATCTCAGTTTCCAATAGCAAAGGAAAGGAGCGCACGATATAGCTATTACAGGAACCGACACCTACTCCCGAGTTAGAAAAGGTTATTCCAGGGGCAGAATCATCATAACAATATCAGGTGCTGAGATAATTCCAAGTTCCGGAAGAAATGGATGCAACGAAATTCACATCACATGAACTAGAGCAAGTGGCATTGTTTGAAGAATTCTTAGAAAGAAAATTTTACTTTGGGATAGGACTGCATCCTCAGGTCTGGTTTTATTGAATTCCTTAAAATTAACGTTGATTGTTTTGCATGGTCGCACGAGGATATGATAGGTATCCCGACGGAAATAGTTGTGCACAAGCTGAGTTTGGATCTCAACGTACCACCGGTACGGCAAAAGAAGCGCCATATTGCTGAGGCCAGGAATAAATTAGTCAAAGAAGAGGTAACCCACTTACTTAAATCGGTTCGTTCAGAGAGGTAAAATATCCAGACTGGCTACCCAATGTAGTAGCAGTTCCTAAGAAGAACAATAAATTTTGTATGTGCGTAGACTATATATATCTTATTAAGGCGTGCCCGAAATATTCGTTTCCACTGCCAACTATCAATCAAATGATTGATGCCACGGCCGGGCACGAACTGATGAGTTTTCTTTATGCTTATTCCGGGTACAACAAAATTAAGATGAACCACGAAGATCAAGAAAAGACTTCATTTATAATAAAGTTCGCTACATATTGTTACAATATAATGCCTTTCGGGTTGAAAAACGCCGGAGCCACTTATCAACGACTCATAAATAAGATATTGGAAAAGCAAATAGGAAAAACCATGAAAGTTTATATAGACGATATGCTCGTTAAGTATTTGAATGCAGGTAACCACCTTAAGATTTTGCAAGAAACATTCGATATCCTGAGGAAGCATAACATGAAATTTAACCCCGAAAAGTGCGCATTCGGGGTCAGCTCCGGTAAGTTCCTGGGGTTTCTGGTCTCGCAAAAAAGAATTGAACTAAACCCCGACAAAAGCAAGGCCATAGATGATATCCCGGATCAATTATCAAACATGAAGGAAGTCCAAAGACTCACAGGAAGGTTAGCAGCTTTGAGTAGGTTCATTTCCCGGTCATCAGAAAAATGTCATCGCTTCTTTACATTGCTCAAAAAGAAGAACAATTTCAAATGGACACCGGAGTGCCAGCAGGCTTTGAGGGACCTAAAGAAGTACCGATCAAGACCTCCATTGCTCTCGAAACCAAAAGAAGGCAAAACATTCCTAGTCTACCTCGCGGTTTCAGAAGTTGCGGTAAGTGCGGTGTTAGTCCGGGAGGACGAAGGTACGCATTTTCCTATTTATTACGTTAGCAAAATTTTAACGGGAACAGAAACTCGCTACCCACATTTGGAAAGACTAGCCTTAGATCTCGTAGTCGCCGCTCGAAAGATGAGGCCCTATTTTCAATGCCACCCAATAGCTGTGGTGACTACTTTCCCTTTGCGGAACACCCTTCATAAACCCGAACTCTCGGGCAGATTGGCGAAATGGGCCGTCGAAATAAGTGAATTTGACATAGAATATAAATAGAGGACTGCAATTAAGTCACAAGTCTTGGCTAACTTCGTGGCCGATTTTAGTCCAAGACTGCTACCTTTGGCAACCAAGGAGGCAGTAATTATGTCAGAATTGGCATCAGGGGTTTGGAGACAAGTTGAAGAACCAGAATGGAGACAAGTTGCCCAGCAACTGGAACATGGCACACCTCAAAATATATTATTGCTCATGAACAACACTCAAACAGAAAGTATATGCTGCACTCTTTTTCCCATTGTTTAGTTTTTGTCCCAATTGGATTTTTCTGGCAAGGTTCTTAACGAGGCAGTGACGGAAAGCATACTACGAAGACAACAACAATAAGACCTTTGATAGTAAGGCAAATGAACAAGCTTCCACTCGGGGACAATTAGGTAATTTTTGGTTCGATAGCAAATTCCCATCGGGAAGTCAAGTTTGCTACCGAACAAAGGTTACACGATTGTTCACGGGCACAAACCGCCAGAGGACTGTTAGGTATTCTTTTGCTCGATACATGGATTCCTAAGGGGAAACAAGGTATGTTACCGAGTGAAGGATTACCTAGCGATTCATTAGTGGGACCTTCGAAGATACAAGACATCGAGTGTTCCAATTCGCATTCTTCGCATTCAAACACTGGGGGGAATAATGTGAGGATATGGAAACAATGACTGCCACGTCAACCAGGAACAAAAATCCGAAAACAAAATGTATCATCGGGACCGGGGACTGCGCAGCCAGCCCCGTAGATACAAGGTGTACATGATAGCCACAAGTAATGGCAATTTCTTTTCTGCATAACAAAATGCTTATGTAATTTCTTAAAATGGAAGGAATAAAATTAAATCCTTTTGCTTTTATCTTGTTTCTTGTCTGAGCGATGAGCTGATTTTGTCATTTGAAAGTTAAAAAAGTACTTCAAATGCTAGTGCCATAATGAATAGGAGACGTCCTCTTCAAGAGCACGTAAACAAAAGAGGGCCCTCTTTTATAAAAACTCTCACGTTAAACGGTTGCTTCCAAAAGAATCAAAGCCCGGAATCTAAAATGCCATCGGGGAAACATACACCTGAAGCCGCATATGAAAAGGACGCAAAAAGCAAACTTGCGCAAATATTCATAGAAACCCTCATGTAAAAGGAAAAACTGCACAAATATTCATAGACACCCTCGTGTAAAAGGGAAACTAGCGCAGATATTCATAAAAAACCTCACGTAAAAGGGATAATACTCAGAACCAAAATGCTTCAAAGAAAAGGCATCCGAGACTACACATAGTAAAGCGCGAATTGAACAACATGCACAGAATACTTGAGCAAATGCAAAAGTTAAAGGCTTGCATGGATATTCAAATGAAAGTAAGACTCAAATGGGCACTTAAACGAAAAGAAGAAAATATGTTTTTATTTACAAGAATGGGCCAAAACGTTACAAGTGCAAAATGGGAAAAATAAAATCTAAACTGCATCATCTCCGGAACTAGGAGAAAGAGAAGTATACGCATTGCCGGGAAGAGTAGGTGGTTCCGCCGATGGCTTAACACTTTCCCCACCTTGGTCTTCGGCCTCATCACCTTCCGATCCTTCTTTAGTTTCTGAAAACTCGGAACCGGAATCAGAAGAACCTGGAGCATCAGACTGCGCTGCCAACTCAAGCTCTCGGACCTTAGCAATTTTGGCATCAACATCAATGATAATAGCTTTGGCCTCTTCCAAGGTTTTCCTCCTTATGCTATACATGAAATAAGTTTTTCCAACAATGAGGGAAGCCGATCGGCACTTAAAATCTTCTTTTAGTTGAATAACCTCGGCAGAAAGTGTTTCTCGGGCTGATCTAGCAGATTTGAGGCCGACGTCAAGCTCGCAGACAGTTGAACTAAAGAGCCTATTATGATTGATAGTTTTCCTGTACTTCTCTTCTAGCTGGGCATGTTTCGCCTCCACAGCAGCAAGCTCTTCACTTTTGGAGTTCAAGGTTGCCTCCAAGTTAATGTCTCTTTCAGCGGAGGCAGCCTCACGGTCAGTTGCAGCAAGAACAACATTATGGACTTCTACCCATTTGGCCTTGGCCTTATCAAAATTAACCCTCAGCGGCCCTATTTCTTGGCTGAGGGTTACCACTTCTTGCTCGCTTTGCCACAAACGAGTCTCCAAAACAACGGCCTCAGTAACTCTGGTTTCCAATTCCGAGAGGCAGAGAACAGTTTGGTCCCGTTCCGCCAAGAGTTGATCCTATTCAGAAGTAAGTTCTTCCTTCTCACGAATCAACCTTTGAAGGCCCTCAGAGGCAGAAAGTTGGCCTATGAAATAAGAAGAGGAATAACTTAGAAAACATTCGTTCAAAAGTTGAAGGAATAACAAAGGAAATAAGAAACGTAGCGCCGCGGCGTTATGCATAGCATTGTTCAACAAACACTCGCCCGAGAGTGTCTTAATCTTTTCCTAATTTTTTTTCTGAATCCAAAGGAAAGGTAATTAGAAAGCTCCACCAGCCGTGATAGCAGGTTGCACCCGGTAGAGACCGAAAGAGTAATGTTCCTCCTCCTTTGTGGATATTCAGAAAGAGCAGCATAATTTTTCCCCAAGTTCCCATGAACTGGGGACTATGGAAGAGGAACACCTTCTTCATGGTCAGGTGCGGCCAATGAAGATGGTGAAGCAACCGCTGGTGGAAGAGTAGACGAAGATGAAAATAATGTAGCAATTGCTGGTGTTAGTTAAGGTGGAGATGAAGTTGATGGAGTTGAAGAGTGAGAAGTGGCTGCATCAAATGCAGTACTGTTTGTTTGATGCTCGCCAACCAAAATGCCAAGAACCTGGTACTCAGCCCCGCAGCACTGGTTGCAGCAATTGGGGCCCAAAAATTGAAGTTGGCATATTCTACCAAATCAGACTCTCCCAAAGTGCCAAGACATCGTCTTCTGTTGGTGTAACTATCTCAACGGGTTGAGCATCCTGTTTAGATTATGAGGAGCGTCACCTTCTGTGTAAAGAAGCTCCCTCATCAACAACTTCTTCATCATCATCAATCATCATGGTGTCTACGACCGGCCCAGAAGGAGGACCAATCAGCATCGCCATCGGAGATGATTCAGGGGCATCAACCTTTGCCCTTTTATTCTTTCCCCCGGCCGCGAAGGAGCATCTTCTCTTTGTTTTCTTATCCTCTGGTCGGGGACTCCATAAAGAAATATTTGCACCCAAAACAGGTCCGGAGATACCTGTTCAAGTAAGTGCTTCCTGAAGCAGCCTCGCTGTATCAGCAGGATCAGCCAGAACATCCTCTTCGGGGACAGCAACAGAGCTCGCAGGTTGACCTAATTCAATGAACAAAGTTAGAAGGGTTCAATCAAGCTCTTCATATACAAAAATTGAAACAAGGTAAATTAGATTTACCATGTTTTTTGGCCTTCCACCGGTATTCAAGGCTAATTATTTCCACGAATGAGTTTCGGGAATTGTGACGTCCAAACCCTTCTAAACCCACCGGTTCAAACCTTCCACCACCGGTGGGAGCCATCGAGTTACTGAAATATGCGAAGGGCGAGTGCGGTTCCAAGCAACCGGAAATGATGAAGCCGTTTTCGGAATGATGTCATTGGTGGCAACTACAACGAATCTCTCCGTCCACCCACGATCATTGTCGTCATCCATGCTAGATAACAAAGCACGGTGGCCACACTTGCAAAGGTTTATCATTCCTTCGCGGAAGATTTTGGGGGAATAGAGATTCATCAAATGATCTAAGGTTAGCTCCTCCATAGTTTCTTGGCACAAGCGTCGGAGGCAGGAGATCGTTCTCCACACTGAAGGACTTGCTTGTGCCAAACAAACGAGGTAGCAAAGGCAAAACTCCGCAATCACGGAATCAAACTCTCCGCTCAAAGAAAATGCACCCAAAGTAAAGGGATACGTGAAAAAGTATGTATAGCCTCCCTTGGGAAGGGTCACTCACTCCGATAGATCAGGAGTGATGATTTCCAACTCATTGCAGCGGTAGTCCTCCTTCACATCAGGAATACTAGAAGGACAAATAGAAGAAGGGTACCTACTAACAGCCCATGTGCCGAGGGTTAGCAATAGGAAAATTCTATTCAAAATCTTTCGAAGTACTAAGCCTTCTTAGGATGATGGAATCCATTGTTGGAGGAATGGAATCCTCGGTTTTGTTCTTATTCTTCGTAGAACCACCACATCTGGAGGAAGAAGCCATTGGAAAGGAAGAAGGTAAAGAGTTTGTGTTTGAAGAAAGTAAGAAAAAGGATGGAAAACAAGGATGCAAATTAGAAGCTCAAGCAATTGTGAAGCGTAAAGGAAAATAAAGTGGCATATAAGTAAAATTCTGGCAGCTAAATTCACGGCCATGATTACCTCGATAACCGGCTAAATCATGGGATGACGTGTGTTCGGGGCATTTAATGCTGAGAGACGTACGTCTACACAACTATCAGAGACCTTTAGAGGGAATTATAATAATTTCCGCCAAAAAGGTATTTTTACCAACTTCCCGGTAACACAAAGTTATGTCACCGAAAAGCAGGGGGACTATCTGTAAAGGATAAAATATGACATGATACGTGGCTGACTAAAAGGAGGACACGTGGAATCCAAGATGGAATGGCTGAGGATCGAACGCAGCCACTGCGCTTGTCACAAGAATGGATAATGTTCATAAAAGTGTATTAAATGCTCTGTGCCTGGTATCATTTACTAAGGAATATTCTATAGCATTAAGAGCGATGGTCTGTTACAAAGAATTTGGCATTTACGCTCAATGTTACATCTTCATCAATGACCCTTATAATTGACATTAAAGGAGGGCACGATCCTAGGGCCTTCTTCTCTAGACCTAGGTTTAAATAGTGAGCCCAGTTACCATTGTAAGGAACACATAATTTATGGCAAGAACACGTATTATATTCTATACAAAGCTTTATACAATTTCACTCTCTTGCTTTTTGATCTCATTATCGTTGTGTTCGGGAACAGTATTCAAGGAATCGTCGTCTTTGCTATTTTATCTACTTTCTAAGGCTAAGTATTGTGTATTTCTTCAATTATCATATTATTTCAGGATCAAATTAGTTCACTTGTCTAGAAACCACATATAAATTCAACTGTACCAGTTTACGGGTAAACAAATTCCCTTTTACATAAGGGTTTCTATGAAAATTTGCGCAATTTTCCTTTTTGCATCCTTTTTATATGCGGCTTCGGGTGTATTTTTACCTGATGGCATTTTGGATTCCGGTCATTGATTCTTTCGGAACCAACCCTTTAATGTGGGGGGGTTTTATAAGAGAGGGCCCTCTTATGTTTACGATACTCTTGAAGAGGACGTCTCTTGTTCATTATGGCACTAGCATTTGAAGTACTTGTTTAACTTTCAAATGACAAAATCAACTCATCGCTCAGACAAGAAACAACATAAAAGCAAAAGGATTTCATTTTATTCCTTCTATTTTCAGAAATTACATAAGCAGTTTGCTATGCAGAAAGTTCCATTACTTGTGGCTATCTTGTATACCTTGTTTCTACGGGTCTCGCTGCACATTTCCTGGTCCTGATGATGCATTTTGTTTCCGAATTTGTGTTCCCGGTTGACGTGGCAGTCAGTGTTGCCGTATCCTCATATCATTCTCCCTCAGTGTTTGAATGCAAAGAATGCGAATTGGAACACTGGAAGTCTTGTATCTTTGAAGGTCCCACCAATAAATTGCTAGTTAATCGTTCACTCAGTAACATATCTTGTTTACACTTAGGAATCCATGCTATCGAGTGAAAGAACACCTAATAGTCCTCTGGCGGTTTGTGCCCGTGAACGGTCGGATAACCTATGTTTGGTAGCAAACTTATCTTCCCGAGGGGTTTTTACTATCGAACCAAAGATTACCTAATCGTCCCCGAGTGGAGGCTTGTTCGTTTGCCTTGCTATCAAAGGTCTTATTGTTGCTGTCTTCATAGTATACTTTCCATTGCTGCCTCATTAAAAACCTTGCCAGAAAGACCCAGTTGGGACAAAAATAGAACAAAGGAAAATAGAGTGCAGTACATACTTTCTGTTTGAGTGTTGTTCATCAGCAATAATATCTTTTGAGGTGTGCCACATTCCAGTTGTTGGGCAACTTGTCTCCATTCTGGTTCTCCAACTTGTATGAACCTTTCCAGTGACAGCTGAAATCCGGTATGGACCTTCCCACATTGGGCCTAGCTTTCCCGCATTGAGCTCCCAGTTATTTTGTGTTCCTTTACTTAGAACCATGTCTCCTACTTTGAAAAACAGAAATTGGCTCTTCGATTATAATATCACTCCATCCTCTGCTTTTGAGCTGCCATTCTTTCATGCGCCAAGTCCCTGCATCCCTCGAACAGTTCCAAGTTGACTAGCATTGCTTCGTTATGTGATTCTCCATTTGTCTGAGAATATCTCAAAGTGGGTTTGCCCACTTCAACAAGGATTAACGCTTCAGCACCGTATACGAGGGGAAAAAGAGTTTCTCCTGTACTCCGGGCAACTCTTCGGGCCATTTGCCTTTTGCTACTTCCAACCTTTTCTTGAGGTTTTGAATGATCACTTTGTTTGTTGATTTTGTTTGACCGTTTGTGCTCGAATGATAAGGTGAGGATGTGATTCTCTTTATTTTCAGGTCTTCGAAGAACATTGTAACTTTTACACGTATGAATTGTGGCCCATTGTCGCATGCTATTTCTTTTGCTATTCCAAACCTGCAAATTATATTTTCCCACAGGAAATCAACCACTTCATGTTCTCTGATGTTCTTATAAGAACCTGCTTCCCACCCATTTAGAAAAATAATCAGTCAAAATTAAAAGAAACCTTACCTTTCCGTGAGCCGGTGGCAGCGGTCCGACGATGTCCATCCCCCATTTCATAAATGGCCATGGCGACAAAACGAATGTAAGGGTTCTGCCGGTAGATGTGCTAGTGATGCGTAGCATTGGCATTTATCACATTTTCATATGAAATCTTTGGCGTCTTGTTCCATGAGAGGCCAGTAATATCCTGCCTATGCCAATTTCTGCATCAAAGACTCTGCGCCTAAGTGATTTCCGCATATCCCTTCATGGATTTCTCTCATGACATAGTCAGCTTCTGATGCTCCTAAACATCAGGCCAGTGGGCCTTGGAAAGCTTTTCTATACAATTGGCCTTTCCTGAAGCTATAACGTATAGCTTTAATGTATAATGCACGCGATGCATTGGGATCATCGGGCAACTTTCCGTGCTCGAGGTAGTCGATTATTTCATTCCTCCAGTCTCAGACCAGACTAGCCGAATTCACCTCGTAGTAACAATCTGTATTAAGGACTGAGCTTATCAGTTGTACCACCATTCCGAACTCTGATCCTTTCATTTTCATCGATGAACCTAAGTTTGCTAATGCATTCGCTTCTGCATTATCCTCTCTCGGGATATGAGTTATTGACCACTTACGGAATCGTGCCAAAAAAGCCTAGACATTTACCACATATTGTTGCATACATTCTTCTTTGGTATCAAAGATCTCATAAACCTGATTTACCACCAGCTGTGAGTCACATTTGATTTTGATAACCTCGGAATCAAGTCCCCGGGCCAATTTGAGCCCTGCAATCAAAGCTTCATATTCTGCTTCATTATTAGTTAAATGGATCGTGCTGATGGCTTGCCTTAAGGTTTCCCCCGAAGATGTGATTAAAACTATTCCGAGCCTCGACCCTTTTACATTCTAGGCTCCGTCTATAAATAAGGTCCAAACCCCTGATGCCCCGACACCATTACTGACTCCTTGGTTGCCAGAGGTAGCAGTCCTGGACTAAAATCGGCCACGAAGTCAGCCAAGACTTGTGACTTAATTGTAGTCCTCGATTTATATTCTATGTCGAATTCACTTATTTTGATGGCTCATTTGGCCAATCTTCCTGAGAGTTTGGGCTTATGAAGGATGCTCTGCAAAGGGAAAGTAGTCACTACAGCTATTGGGTGGCAATAGAAATAAGGCCTCGGCTTTCGAACGACGACTATGAGAGCTAAGGCCAGTTTTTTCAAATGTGGGTAGCGAGTTTCTGCTCCCGTTAAAATTTTGCTAATGTAATAAATAGGAAACTACGTACCTTCGTCCTCCCAGACTAAAACTGCACTTACCGCAACTTCTGAAACCGTGAGGTAGACTAGCAATATTTTTCCTTCTTTCGGTTTCGAGAGAAATAGAGGGCTTGATAAGTACTTCTTCAGGTCCCACAAAACCTGCTGGCATAAAGCCTCAAAGTTGCTAACCTTCCTGTGAGTCTTTGGACTTCCTTTACGTTTGATAATTGATCCGGGATATCTTCTATGTCCTTCATGTTGTCGGGGTTTACTTCAATTCCCCTTTGTGAGACCAAAAACCCCAGGAACTTACGAGAGCTGACCCTGGACACGCACTTCTTGAGGTTAAGTTTCATGTTATACTTCCTCAGGATATCGAATATTTTTTGCAAATGCTTAAGGTGCTCACCTACATTCAAAGACTTAAGGAGCATATCATCTATATAAACTTCCATGGTTTTTCCTATTTGCTTTTCAAACATCTTATTTACTAGCCGTTGATAAGTGGCTCCGGTATTTTTCAACCCGAAAGGCATTACATTGTAACAATATGTACCGAAATTTGTTATAAATAAAGTCTTTACCTGAACTTTTGGGTTCATCTTAATTTAGTTGTACCCGGAATAAGCATCAAGTAAACTCATCAGTTCATGCCCGACCGTGGCATCAATCATTTGATTGATATTTGGCAGTGAAAACAAATCTTTCGGGCACGCCTTATTAAGATCTTTATAGTCTACTCACATACAAAATTTATTGTTCTTCTTAGGAACTAATACTACATTGGCTAGCCAGTCTGTATATCTTACCTCTCTGACCGAACTGATTTTAAGCAAGCGGGTTACCTCTTCTTTGATGAATTTATTCCTGGCCTCGGCAATAGGGCGCTTCTTTTGTCATACTGGTGGTACGTTGGGATCTAAACTCAGCTTGTGTATGCCTATTTCCATCGGGATACCTTTCCTATCCTCGTACGACCATGCAAAACAATCAACATTAATTTTAAGGAATTCAATAGAACCATACCTGAGCTTAGGATGTAGTCCTGTCCCTAGGTGAAATTTTCTTTCTAAGAATTATTCAAACAATGCCACTTGCTCTAGTTCCACTGCCGTGGATTTCGTTGCATATGTTTCTTTCAAAACATGGAAATATCTTGACACATGATATTATTTTGATGATTCTGCCCCTATAATAACCTCTTCTAACTCGGGAGTAGGCTCCGGTTCCTGTAATTGCTAAGTCGTGCGCTCCTTCCCTTTGCTACTGGAAACTGAGATTGCATTCATCTCCCTCACTGCCAGTTGGTCACCTCTTATCTTGTTGATTCCTTTGGGCGTTGGAAACTTTAGCAATTGGTAATACTTCGAAGGTACAACTTTCATCTCGTGTAACCATGGCCTTCCTAAGATGATGTTATATCCCATATCACCATACACTACTTCGAAGAGAGTTGTTTTCATTACTCCTTTAGCATTCATGAGCAGCAAGATCTCTCCCCGGGTCGTCATGCTCGCAAGGTTGAATCCAACGAGGAGTTTTGTCTCCAGAATAATACTTCCGGTGAGTTTAGCTTGTTCCACTACTCACCATTGTATGATATTAGCTGAACTTCCAGGATCCACTAGAACATGCTTAATTTTAAAATCTAACATATTTAAAGAGGTTACTAGTGCGTCATTGTGTGGTAACAGCAATCCGTCTGCGTCTTCCTTTGTGAAAATGATATATTCCTCCCAGTGTCTTTTGCTGTGAGTTATCGACACTTTAGTATTTTTTGCCGCCGAAAAGGTGACCCTGTTAATCTCGTTCCCCCCAAAGATCATGTCGATCTTTTGGCGTGTGGTTTCTTCTCCTGCTTTTGAGGATTCCATGTTGTTTATATTGCGACCGTAATTGTTCTTAGCTCGATCACTCAAGAATTCTCGGAGATGACCATTCTTCAATAGTGTTGCCACCTCCTCCCGAAGATGTCAGCAGTCCCTTGTCCGGTGACCGTGTGTCCCGTGGTATTCGCACCATAAATTGGGATCCCTCTGGTTAGAATCGGACCTCATAGGTCTCTAGAATCTTGCTTCTTTAATGTTCCTCATGGCTAACACCAGTTCCACTACACTGACGTTGAAGTTATATTCTAATAACCTGGGTTAAGAAAGATCTCAAGACCCCGAAGTTTGCTTATCTTGAAGTGATCTATTGCTTTGACCACAATCAGTCCCTCAGTCAACGGTGAACTTGTTTGCTACTTGAAAGTTTTTGTCGTGGCCTTCGATATGCTCGTAGGTTAAAAATCGTCTTCTCGAAGTCCGCCTATATGCGTCGTAGTCATCCTTTGGTTTTTCTCTGTTCTTCTCTCGTCCTTTGGCCGATGATGTAGAACTGACCTAGTCATCTTCGATCCTTATCTTCGACTCGTACCGGTTGTCAACATCTGCCTAGGTTGTTGCTTAAAACTCAAGCAGGCTCTCCTTCAGCTTCCGGGAAGCAACTGAACCTCTCTGATTCAATCCTTTGGTAAATGCTTCAGCTACCCATTCATAAGGGATGGCCGGGAGCAATATTCTTTCTTTCTGGAATCGTGTAACAAACTCTCGTAATAATTCTAATTCTCCTTGTGCAATTCTGTATATGTCGGCCTTCCGAGCTTGCACCTTTCTGGCCCCGGCGTGACATTTAATGAAAGAATCCGCGAGCATCTAAAAGGAATCTATTGAATGATCAGGCGTTAATGAATGCCACGTTAGGGATTGCCTCATGAGAGTTTCGCCAAATTTCTTTAGCAACACGGATTCAATTTCGTGAGGAGCTAGATCATTTCCTTTCACCACCGTTCTGTAGGTGGTAATATGTTCATGTGGGTCCGAAGTTCCATCATACTTTGGAACTTCAGGCATTTTGAAATGCTTTGGGATCAGTACTAGTGCCACACTTGGCTTGTACGGTAATTGAACATACTTCTTAGAGTTCGGGCCTTCCAATACTGATGGTGCGCCTGGGATTTGATCCATGCAGCATTTACTTCCCTCATGAACCGTAAACGCTCATGTTTGAATGAATCATTCTCATTGTTATGACCTGATATGCTCCCCCCAGCCCCATCGGAGCTGACTTCACCCCTGGGAGTGTTGTTATCGATTCTCTATTTTGTTTGGTCTGCGCAAACAACGGGAGGAATCGGATCACGCCTGTTCGCATTTTCAAAGCACCTGATAGCGCCTGCTTTAGTTCCATCATAACCTGATTCTGCTGCGTGAGATGGCCTAGAATGATTGCCTATTGCTCTTGCAAGATCCTCACAACATCTGCTACTTGCTCCTTGTCAGCATCATCGGGAGTTCTTTCCTGAAACTGTCGAGGGTACCATCTGTTATGCACCGACATGGTGTCATTCCCCTCATTGCTGGTGTTACTGATTGAGTCCTTCAATTGAGGTTGATCCCCTCGAATTTTGGGGTTATGTGCATCGTTAACAGTGTTATCTGCCATTTGTTGTGATTTTTTCTAAGACAAAAATAGTCAAAAGACGTTAGTAAAAGAGGCAAGGATCAATTTAATTGTACGGCTGTCTAGGCCACACTGTGGGCGCCAAACTGTTTACCCGTAGAAAGGTATAGTTGAATTTATACCTGGTTTCTAGACAAGTGAACTAATTTGATCCTGAAATAATATGATAACGGAATAAATACACAATACTTAGCCTTAGAAAGTAGATAAAATAGCAAAGACGACGATTCCGTAAATACCGTTCCCGAACACAACAATGATGAGATCAAAAAGCAAGAGAGTGAAATTGTATAAAGCTTAGTATAGAATATAATATGTGTTCTTGCCAGAAATTTCGTGTCCCTTACAATGGTAACTGAGCTCACTATTTATAGCTATGTCTAGGGAAGAAGGCCCTAGGATCGTGCCCTCTTTTAATGTCAATTATGAGGGTCATTGATGAAGATATAACGTTGAGCGTAAATGCCATATTCTTTATAACGGACCGTCGCTCTTAATGCTGTAGAATATTCCTTAGTAAATGCTACCGAGCGCAGAGCATTTAATTCACTTTAATGAACGTTATCCATTCCGGTGACAAGCGCAATGGCTGCGTTCGGTCCTCAGCCATTCCATCTTGGATTCCACGTGTCCTCCTTTTAGTGAGCCACGCGTCATATCATATCTTACCCTATACAACATTCCCTTTAACCTATCAACGCAAACAGGTTATACTGAGCTAACAGTTGGGCATTTAAACAGGTTCACTAGCATCGTATCTCAACAAAGCTCAACACATGATTGGATACAAGTTAATGTGACAAAAATATTGGAATCAGGATAGTATGAAGTCATGGATAAGCCTAACAATTGGGGTCATGAGAAAAAATAATTCTAAGTATCAGAGACAAGCATTTTGACAAACAATATTCATAAACTTAAACCTGTGTATTACCATAGTAAGGTCAAAATTGTGACACATAAGTGCAAACATACAACCTTTCAACTAAAGTCATGTGATAGTTTGTGAACTTAACCAGATGTAAGTGTCAGTACACACTATAGTGTTTTATCCTAATCAAGTTATGTTCAGTCATGAATGCAAGTTCACTAATACATTAACAAGGTTCATTGCATGGTTTTAAATCATCGTAGGGGGTACATAGAGATGATTCTACTACAATGACATGAGCACGCTACTATTTAGAGTCTAACAAGTTAGCATGAAAAGCAAGAACTGAATCAGAACAACAGAACATTGCAAGTATCAAATGGCTTAGTGTTTGCAAGTATTAACAGTGTTCTCAAGAAATATTTTAGCAACCTAATTTTATCTCAACTACTATATATAACATCATCAACATAGGATCTAGATCAATGATGCTTTAACATGGTTTAATAATAGCCACATATGGATCACTGAATATGTAAAATTGGCAAGTTATCAACTACAAACTTATCAGCTAGTTATCAGACAAAAAACGTAGGCATTAGGGAAAACATTTGTAGGAACTGTACAATATCACAAGTAGGAGGACCAAATAAATCTATAGGTACACAAACATAAAGAGTAGTTCTAGAACATGATTTAGCTGGCTCAGCTAACATGATAAAGCTCAAACGATTGTTACTTTACTAACAGAGGCTAGCTATACACAAAATCAACATGGAGATAACTTTAACTAGTCATAGAGGCTTAGCCACAAGAACATCACTTAGCATAGAGGCATTTTTATTAATCAAATGGTAAGAATAAAATTCGACAGTATAGGTTTGATAATAATTCTACATAACCTAATCAATAAATCACTAACTTAACAGTGAAAACAACATATAAAATCAAGTCATGATAAACATAGTTTTAATATCTAGCACGAACAATTAGAGAATCAACTAGGAAATCACAGAACCAAACGATTAATTCAAAGTAAAGTGGGGGAGGGGTCAAAAGTAGGGACAATCCAGCAGCCGTTTATGGATCAAAACTCAAGACCAACAGCAGTTGAACTCACACCGGAGAATGAAAGATAAAGGGAACAGTGAAAATCAAGAAGTATTACTGGACTAGCGAGAAAACCTCAAATTTTAATCATTTTCTTTCTGTCCTTTTGTGTTTGTGATAGTATTAGATGTGTCTTAGGTGAGGCATTGAATGCCTCATTTATAGTGGCATTCAAGCCTAAGGGTTCCGGTCAGATTTCAAATCGATAGTGCAAAATGGCGATTGCATAGATGATGATAGAAATAGAGGTGAAATTAGTGAAGAACAGAGGGCAAAAGTAACACGGATTTACCAGGGCACGAGGAGATGGCTGTTGAAGGTGAAGACCTATTGAACAAAGCCCCAATGTCCATAGGTCACTGCGTTTGACCTATTAACAAAGAATAATAATAATGAAGTTGAATACACAGTCATGCATACCATGGATTTGAAAGAACGATGAGAGAACAGATGGTTATCAATAGCACGATTTAGGTATAGGGTTCAAGAGCTTTTGAATTTTTGTGATTAAAACGGAAGTATCGGCAGGATTCGCGACTGTAGGGGATAGATTGAGTGATATGGGGTTTGAATTTGTGACCATGCAAAAATTTGTGCATGGATTTGTGATCTACGGGGTTCATGGGGATGAAAGAAAATAGAGAGATTTGGGAAAGAGATGCAGTCAGGTAGGGTTGAGAATGAATGAGGGTTTAGGGGTGTTTGATTGGTTTAAGATGCACGATTGAATCTGGGTCGTTAGATCATTTGATCAAAAACCCTGATATTTTAGAGTATAAAATTAATAAAAGTTTTATTATGATAAAAAGGGACGGTCGTTGGATCTTTGTGATCCATTAGTTGGAATGAGATCTGGCAAGGGCTTCGAAATAAAAGAAAAATAAAGATTAATTATGGACCGTTGATACGTTTGATCAACGATCAAGACTCATTTGTGCTTCTTTTGTGAGTATAGAAGATGGGTGATGTGGCATTTGTTAAGTGGCTCAGATGGGCCAACACTGATCGCCAACATAGGATAGAGGAGGTGGGTCTAGACTGGGTCAAGGCATATGGGCTCGTGTGTTTTGGGCTAAAACATCTTAAATGGCCTTTAACACATAACCACATTAAGTTTAATTGGTTTATTGCAATTGTAAGCTTTTGAGCTTTTAACCCATTTTAAAATCAACTTAATCATGCTTAATTAGTTGTAATAAAATACAATAAAATATAATCATCACATATATTATTAATTACTGTAATTTGTTATTAATTGATATAATATTTCATTTATTAAAGACTAATTCATTGAATTAATTGTAAAACTTGTTTATTAAAATATAAAGGTTATTTTAATAATTCAAAATATTAAGAGTAATTTATTTAATGATATTTAATATCAAATTGCTATTAATTCAACAATATTAATTATTATTATTATCTATTATATTCTTAAAAACTATGTATTATTGATTAGAAAATATTTTACCATATTTATTGCTAGTTAATAAGCATAACTAATTTAATTTTAAAAGGGAGGGTCAAAATTGGTCGTCAACAAGAAGTCTTCAACACTGTTTCAAGCTAAAGGATTTGAATTGAGCTAGTAGATGGTGTTGGAGTTGTTGAAGGATTATGATATCACTATCTTGTACCATCCGGATGAGGCGAATGTGGTGGCGGATGCTTTGAGTAGAAAGGCGGAGAGAATAGGGAGTCTGGAATTTATTACAGCTGTGGAGAGGCCTTTGCCTATAGATGTTCAAACTTTGAACAAACTATTTATGAGAATCAATATTTTTAAGCCTAGTAGAGTGCTTGCTTGTGTTGTTGCATAGTCTTCCTTGTTTGAGCACATTAAGGCTCGTCAGTATGATGATCCATTTTCTTGTCCTTAAGGACACAATTTTGTGAGGTGGAGCTAAGGAGGTAGCCATTGTTGATGATGGTGTGTTGCGACTTCGGGGTCAGATTTGTGTTCCTAAGGTGGATGGCTTAAGAGACTTGATTCTTGAGGAGACTCACAGTTCGAGGTATTCTATGCATCCAGGTGCTACAATAATGTATCATGATTTGAAGCAGCATTATTGGTGGCATAGGATGAAGAATGACATTGTTGAATATGTTTCACCATGTTTGAATTGGCAGGACAAGTATGAGCATCAGAGACCGGGTGGTTTGCTTCAGAAGATAGATAGACCATAGTGGAAGTGGGAGCGCATTACTATGGATTTTGTGGTAGAATTTACATGAACCATGAGGAAGTTTAATGATGTTTGGGTCATTGTGGATAGATTTACCAAGTATGCGCATTTTATCCCGGTCATGACATCTTGCACTTCAGAGAAGTTAGCTCAGATCTATATTAGAGAGATTATTCGCTTACATGGTGTGCTTGTTTCTATCATATCAGATTGGCGTAATTAGTTCCTTGCACTTTTATGGAGTTATTCAGTGAGATTGGCCATGCAGGTGGAGCTTAGCACTACATTTCACACTGACAGACGGGCAGTCTGAGCAGACCATTCATATCCTTGACGATATGTTAAGAGCATGCGTCATTAAATTTTGAGGCCAGTGGGATCAATTGCTACCACTAACAAAGTTTTCCTGCAACAACAGCTACTAGTCTAGTATCGAGATGACTCCATATGAGGACTTTAAGGAGGCTGTGTCATTCTCCGGTTGGTTAGTTTGAGTCTGATGAGGCTAGGCTATTGGGCATAGATTTGGTTCGTGATGCTTTGGATAAGGTAAAGTTGATTCAAGAGTGGCTTCATACAGCACAGTCTACGCAAAAGAGTTATGCAGAAAAGGTTCATGATGTGGCTTTCATGGAGGATAAGAAGGTTCTACATAATATTTTTCCTGCGAAGGGTGTGATAAGGTTTCGGAAGAAGGGCGAGTTGAGCCCTCAGTATACTTGTCCATTTGAGGTTCTTGAAAGAGTGGTGAGGTGGTTTACAAGCATGCTTTAACTCCTAGCTTGTCGGGAGTTTATCCGGTATTTCATATTTCCATGCTTCGAAAGTATTATGAAGTCAAGTCACATGTGCTAGATTTCAGTTCAATATAGTTAGATGAGAATCTTACTTAGGAAGAAGAGTTGGTGACCATTTTTTACAGGCAGGTTAGGAGGTTGAGATTGAAAGAGGTTGTATCAGTAAAAGTTCAGTGGAGAGGTTAATTGGCGGAGGAACGAGCATGATATGCGAAGAAGATATCTTCATCTTTTTGGCATTTCAGGTATGATTTTAAACAAGTCCGGGGACGAATATTTATTTAAGAGGGGGAGAATGTAATGACTCATCCAGTCATTTTGCATATTTGAGCCTTGTTTCCCCTATTTGATGCTTCCCATATGTTTATTTTATGTTTAGTGAATTGCGAGGTTTGTTGGTTTGATTTCGGGAAGGTTTGAGAGGTATTAGGAACATTTAGCCTCATTTCGAAAGCTTAAGTTGCTTGAGTTCACCAAGGTTTGACTTTTGAGTAAACGACCTCAGATTTGTAATTTAATTGTTCTAGTATGTTCGTATGGTAATTGTTTACTTGGGCGTATGTTCGAATTTGGATTTGGAGGTCCCTAGAAGGCTTTGGGTCTATTTGCTGAAAGTTGGAAAGTTGGAGAATCGAAGAGTTTGTAGGTTTGACCGATAGTTGACGTTGGTGTTATCAGAATCCAATTTTTGTTTTGAGACCTTGGATAGGTCTAAATGGTTAAAACAAATTTGTGTGCACAGCTTGGTTGAGATCCTAAGTGTTTAAGTTTGAATTATACGCTTGGTTGGATGTTTTGATGTTTATGAACTTAAGAGAAACTCTATTCGATTTGTGCCTCGATTCTTTGTTACGATATTTCCCAAGGCATTTTGAGGCCTTGAATAGGTCTAGGTAGTATTTATGGGCTTGTTAGTGTGGTTGGATGGGGTCCTGAGTAGCTCGGGTGATTTTCGGTGCTTCAGAGCAAGTTTTGTAGAAGTTGGCAGTGTCCGGTCCATTTCACGACCTATTTTGCGAACATAACAACACATCCATTTCGCGATCCCTGAGGAGTTTGACTGGCCGATTTCACGGTGAGTTTCGAGGACCATAGAATAGACATGCGGGCCGCATATTGATTTTTCGATGGCTGGAAAGTTGGGACTATGTTTTTCAATGATGGGTTTCGCTAACCACATATGAGTTATGCGGTCCACGTAGTCCATTTGATGGTGTTGGACAGTTTTTGGCATGGACTATGTAAGGCCGAATTTTGTGATTTCTTTTTTCATTTCTCAACTTTTGGATCTTAGTTTTAGGAAGCTAGGGTTTCGCACACAATCTTGGGGTAAGTGATTCTACACTAAACCAATGGATTTTACATGGAATTAACACTAGATTTAACATCGAAACAGGGATTTGAACAAGAGAATTTGGGGGTTTAGCCTACAATATAAGAAAGTGTATTTTGGAGATTTGAGGGTGGATTTGGGCTCGGTCTTGGAATATAATTACATATTTTGACTCGAGGGGTTATGGATAGTCGGGATCTACCCCTTAACTTGGATTTTGACCAAGTGGTCTTGGGTTGACTTTTGGGGATTTGATTAAAGAGGGAAACTTTATTGTTTGAAGTTGATTTCTATTGCATTATTTGACTTTGTTAAGTTATATTTGACTAGATTCGAGTCATTTGGAGGAGGATTTGAAGGAAAAAGCTATTTTGGAAGGTTGAAGGTGTTTTGGGGTGGAGGTAAGTCTCATGTCTATCTTTGTAGGAGGGAAGTCTCCCTTAGATGATCTATTTGCTAATTGATGCTTGATTTAGGTGCTTCGCATATGCGAGGTGATAAGTGTATATGTGTAGCTAGGTTATGACCTTAGCTAGATAGAGTTAGGCTTATATTTTGCGTTATTCGGTCTTTAGGAATTGTTTATTCATGTTTAATTGATTCTATGATTACATGACGAGGCTCATCTATGATTCAAGTTTATGGTGTTGGCTTAATGACTTGACCTTAGTCTTATTTTAGCCTTTCATGACTTACCCATTTGGTGATTATTGGATCTTGTTGCTCATTCTTGATATCGTGATCAAACTTAAGAATATTAAATGAACATATTGAACTATAATGAAAAGTTGAATTACATGATTAGCCATAACCATCTATTATTCATGTTATTATTCAGCCGTATTTATTTTATTGTCTTGGTGTATCTTTATCATATTATCTCATATGCACATAGATGAGTTGGAGAGTTGGTTATCGAGGAAAGTTCAGGATTTTGGCACTAAGGAAATTTTGAGCAAATATTCATATGGATTATGGATTATCGGGCTGCATGTTGCAAACATCACTTGGATATGGATGCATCCCTCCGGAGCCAGGTGATTACCCATGTTACTTTGGGTATTGGGAGCGCATGCACCCAGATAGGTGCTTAGTTTAGACGCTTGACCACTGTCAAGCACATGGATTTGTGCTATAAGGTATTGAGAGTGGACCATGAGCATGCATTTGCATCTTAGATTCATGCAGTAGCTTTTATATAAGAGTTAAGTGACTCATATCATGATTATGAAAAGAATTGAGTTATTTGACTTTGTGATTTATCTCCTTTGCCTGAAAACATGCTTAAATTCAAGTTTTACTATGTACTCATCCCTTTATCCTTTTGTACTTATCTGATGATACCTTGCGTTATTTGTTCTATTTATGCTTTCACTGTTTATTGGCCTATTAGTAGGTGTCAGTGTCGATCCCTCGTCACTACTTCTTCGAGGCTAGACTAGATAACTACTGAGTACCATGGTCTTTGTACTGATACTACACTTCTATATATTTTTCTGCATATTTAGAGGCAGGTACTACTAAAAGCCATCCAGTCACTTAGGAGCTTGCAACGGGGACTTCGTGTTGAGCTGCATGTTTGTTCAATTCGCAGCACATGGAGTCCCCCTTCCTTGATTTATCTATTCTCTATCTATGTACTTATTTCTAGAAAGATGTTGTTATATGGGTGATACAACTTACTCTTTCATAGATGCTAGTGATATTGTAACATCAGGTGATGGGTGTTATTAGATAGTTGTGGTCGTGTTTACACCCTGTCATAAATATTTGTATCTTTGCTATTGGTTTTGAGACCATTTTTGCTTTTATATTGTTATCATAACTCTGTTAAAGGCTTAATAATTGGATTCTCTTATTGTTGTTTAGTATTTTCTTTCTTAGCAAGCAGGTTAGGAGACATCACGACCTTTAATGAGATTTTAGGTCATGACATGTATTGATCCCACTCATGGCAACACCTTTATTTCCCAATACACCATGACCTCAACAAAAATTCATCCCAAATGATCCCAAATATGATACTACATCACCCTAAGACCTATATGCCATGTTATTCCCTCTCAAGCACCCCAAGAGTACCTCAAACCGAAATTCCTGCTCTAAAGAGCCCTTCTATGAATCCATAGTTGTTTCTTTTATCCCTCAAGTACTGCATCACAAAACCAATAATGATATAGAAATACTCTAAGTCTCTTTTACAATCCAACGCAAATATCAAATCCTTAGCGATACATGAATATGAATCCTTAGGTACCACAACTTAAATCTTGAACCCAATAGAACATTTCTCGAGAGTCACCCACTTTGTCCTAGTCCCGAATGCATAGCAGAACATGCCGAATGATTAGTGCTCTATTAGCATATGAATACTCCAAAAGACGCAACCTCATCTTTAAGAAACCGAGTGAATCCTTTCTCTTTGCACACTATATCCACAAAGAATATCAAACCTATGTCATTCCAAAATCTCCATATATATACAAAGTATGGTGTATCATTCATCCAACAAATCCCTTGATCGAATCATCCTCGATGTTATCCTTCTCAAGTCATAACTTATTCACAAAGCGTACCGTATTCCAAAACTATAAAAACACATAACCATGTAATCCAATCGTCGATGGTATACTTCCCACTTGGCTTTAAACCATAATCACATCCCCTAAGAACCTACAATGATTTTTTCTCCTTAGCTATCATAATCTCGCATTGTTACTCAGCTGAATTTTACATAAGCTCGTGTTTCACTGACCATAACACATCCCAAATTATCATATCAAATGCATACTCAACCTTGCGACCGTCGTGTTATCTTTCTCAAGCTATCCAGACTCACATCGTTGTACATACATCCCACTGGGTAGAAGATAAAACTCTTCATAGGAACCTCATAAGAAATTTTACAACCTCCAACCTTCTCACAGGCGATAGCCCACTTGTTTAGCCTCATATCGACATCTTTTTATGACCTTGCCATGGTCACAACCACTATTTAATCAATTATCCTCCCGAGTCTACACTTGTCTACAAGCTGTAAGAATTTGTTTCATTCCACCAATGAACAACTGAAAGGTCCATCAACACATCCAAAACTCAAGACTGTATTGCACACCTAGAGTAAGCATTCATGTTCCTTTTGTACCTCAAGCAAACCCCTCTCATCACAATTGAACTCTTGAAATGTAAGAAGTCATCACCAGAATAAAATGCATAGACTTGGCCACTTTCCCACGATAACCCAAATAATATCAAACTCCCTCAAGGTATGTGGAAATCCTACTACAAAAAACCCTAATGATACGCTCCTATTTCTACTTTGATATAACCATCTTTCGAAGCAACCAAATGGTATCTGATGCTTAGTCTTGACCTACTGACAATTCAAACACCGTGAAACATGACGAATAATGTCCTTCATCTTCCGCCAAGCATAATGCAACTTCAAATCATAATACATATTTGTAACATCTAGATGAATACAATACCGTAAACTATGATCCTTCTCAAGTATCGACTCCCTCAAAAAATCTACATTGGAACATAAATCCTACCCTAAAATTGCAATACACCGTCATCTCCAATTACCATCGCCTTAGCACCACCTTGCAACAGAGTGTCCGTAAGGACAATCAAATTAGGATTATCGTAATGACAAGCCTTAATGCATTCAAACAAGAATAATTTTACAACAAAACATTCAAGGACTCTACTAGGCTCGAAAATATTAAATCTCACCAATCCATTGACCAAGGCATGAACATCCTTAGCCAAAAGCCTTTTCACAGTTGGAATAAACGCCAAACTACACATACTCTCTGCTGCCTCAAATTCAAATCCTTCTACTTGAATGGGTTCCGAAGACTTCTATGATCACTATATATATCAAATTACGCACCACATAGGTAATGCTTCCAAATCATAAGTACATGCATGGTAGCCACTAACTCCAAACCATAAACTGGATAATTCTTCTTATGGACTTCAACTGTCGCGGTGCTTAAGTAATTACCCTACCACTCTGCATCAAGACCATGCCAAGACCAACATGAAACATCACAATACATTGTTATGGCCCAGAACCTGTGTGCAACACCAATACTGGGGTACTAATCGAAGCAGTCTTGAACTTCTGAAAGCTCTCCTCACATACATCAAACCTCCAAAAAGGAGCATCTTTCTAAGTCAACTTGGTCAATTGGGCTGTAATAGATGGAAACCCCTCCACAAAGCGACGATAGTAGTCTGCCCTTATAACATATGGAAAAACATGCCACACCACATATGCAACATCATCCTTAATCGCCGGTGCCAACTGATATCGAGTACTCAAGATTGCATACGAATGAATAGGAAGGAATTGAAGATATAGGCTTCAAACTGTACTAAAGTAGCACATAAGGAATCAAGAAAGGGAAAAGTTCCTAAATCCATATATCCTCTTGCAGATAGATTTATCAATTCATAAGACTCTATTAGGGATGTTCGTGACTTGTGAGACCCTTAGAAAATAGAGTTATGATACCAACTTGTCACGACCCAAAATCCCACAAAAGTTAATGATGACGCCTAGCTCGCTTACTAGGCAAGCCAATAGTCATCATCAATATTAAAATCTAATTATTAAGTCATTAACATATGTACGATAACTATAATAATGCGAAAATAGTCTCAAAACTAATATTTTAAATATAAATGTCTAAGATAGGGTCTAAACATGGCCATTGTTGCCTAACAATGTCCAAAACCTGGTGCCACAATGTCACAAGTATCTAACAAGAGTAAACAGTCTGAACCGTAAAACAATGTCTATTTGAAAGGAAATACATACACAGAAATGTCTAAGCAGGGAAGGGGACTCCATGTGCTACGGGTAGATCAAGTAAATTAGCTCACCACGAAGTTTTCAAAATGATGTCCTATTCCGCTAGAGAAATACCGCTAATACAAGTCTCAGAACCTGTACCAAAATGCGTGGAAGTGTAGTATGAGTACAAAACCATGATACTTAGTAAGTATCAAGTCTAACCTCGAAGAAGTATTAGAGACATGTCGACATCGACACCTACTAACAGACCTATAATAAGGTAAAAAGATGAATAAGATATGAAGTAAAGCATGATATTATCAAATAGATACAAGGGCTAGGGACAAAGTACATGTGGAATTTAGGCATGCTTTATAGATAAAAGAGATCGAGTCAATAATGAACCAACTCTCTAACCCATGCATATGTAAATGAAATAATATAATTAAGAGGCACTGATACATAACAATAGAGATGCGGATAAAAGATCACATGGCTAAAAGATGGCTATTTCTATTCATGTAATTTAATTTATCCCAACCGTTCAATAAGATATTTCAACATTCAAAAGTCTAATCATAACATTTAAGACGAGTAAATTAAGCTATGTAAATACCAAATCATAAGCCAAATAAGACAAGTATATGACTACTACTTAATAAGAAAGATCAACATGGCAAAATAATCCTTTATGACCAATTCAATAGTTCATAGCCTTACGCATGCTTGTAAGCCATAATATTTAGACATCACGTAGTCATAGTATCAATAAAATGTGGATAATAAATTTACATAGTCCAAACGAGTCATATCATAAGCCAAACTCTACCAGATATGGTCATAATCTAGCTACGGATATACACTCATCACATCCATATACATGGCTCCTAAATCAAGCAGCAACTAGCAAACCGATCACCTATGTAGAGAATTCCCTCTTACAAAGATAGACAAGAAACTTACCTCCTCTCTGCAAGATTCAATGAACAACAACTATGTTTCCTTTTAGATCTAACACCAAACGACTCGAATCTAGTCAAGTACTACCCAAGTGAGTCAATACAAGCTTTAGAAGTTGATTCTATGACAAAAGGATTCATTAGCCCATGATTCCAAATATATGATTAGATTCCAAATTTGGGTCCAATTCCAGAATCAAAATCCCCAAAACAAATTTCTAGTTCATACCAAAATTCTCAATTTTTACACTTTAAATCCATGTTTTAAGGGTTAAAAGTCCATATAGATTCTTGAAAGATAATCGCAAATGAATATAAATCACTAACCTCTTGCCTTGGGTAAAACTACTATTGCCAAATTACCTCTCTCGACGTCTAGGGCTCAAAATATGAAAGAATGGACAAAATCCCGTAAATAACAACTTATATAATCTGCCCAGTAGTACATATCATGATCACGACAGGCCCATCGCGATTGCGAAGGATAAACTAGCTCCCCATATCAAGTCCTGTATGAAAATGCAAAATCTTCCTCGAAAATGCGGTGCCTAGAACCACAAACCTACGTGAACACGACCCCCTCTTCGCGAACGTGAGCCCCATCTTTGCGAACGCGAAGACCAATCTGTTACATCTCGCGTTTTCGTACGTTAAAGTTTCATCTTCAGTTAATTGACGTAGACTCGGGGGTGTGATTTTCTTGAGGTTATAAGTATTTATGCTATTTATAATAAGCAATAAATAAGTGTCGTGAAAGATAAAAGGTAAACGAATAAAAAAAAATAAGTTTCGTTGAAAGTTGTTGATTTGGGATAAAATACGGTACAAGCCTATCCGGTATTTATGGACTAGTGCCATACAAGGTACTGTATGATCATGATAGTAAGGTGTACAAGGTATATTAAAAGTGAATAGATTTTAAGTAAGTTGAGATAATTCTTATTATGTGGATAATTGGTTAATTATTGGGTAGTGGAATATTACCTAATTAAGTAGGGAATTATTGGATAAGGTTAATTCCACTACGTGGCAGCCCTCACCCCC
>AWOL01S0012172.1:0-11115 GCA_000715115.1 Nicotiana otophora | reverse complement strand
CTCCCCTCAAATTAAGTGACTCATAAATCTAGTTGAAAGGTGGAAAACTAATATGTTAAACACAAGACACTACATTCTTATACGTGTAAAGACATACTTAGAAGCTTGGCATTTTGGCTTCATTTGGCCTTTAGATGTTCAAGTAAGTTCTTATAATGTTCTTCCTATTACAAACATTACAAAACAGACGTTAGAATATATGAAGAGAATTCATAATATTTTCCTACTGCAACACCAAAATAACCCACGATGGAGCACTTGATTTCATAGCATCTTAAGCAACATGAGATTTTGTGATTCTAAGGGAGTACGGTGCAACCTTTCCCGTATTCTGTTTCAGCTTTCAGTTATTCGGTTGCCTTACATACTCGATAAATTATTTTGTACTGACGTCCCTTTCTTTGGGGACACTACATTTCATGCGTGCAGGTTCAGACAGATAGGCGGGTAGACCTCCTCAGTAGGTGTTGCCCGAGTTTAGCTTTATCGGTTAGCTCTACGTTCATCGGAGTTGCCGGGTCTAGGAGTTTTGTGTATATATGTATATAGGTTATGAGTAGATCGGGGCCCTGTTCCTATCACCGTACATCCATCAGTAGAGGCTTGTAGACATAACATGTCAGTTAGTGCAGTGTGTTGGGCTTGTATGTATATTTTGTTGGTTTGTCAGCTGTAGTAGTCATGACGGCCTTGCCGGCCCAGCTTTATATTGATGTTTAGTCAGCTTTGATATCCATTTATTTTTATATTATTCTTCGCAAATATTCTTGTAATGTGGCCCGTGGCCAAAGTATGACATTATATGTTCAGGTTCCCTTAGTCGCAAGTTGGTATGCAAGGATAGGTGAGGCACCGGATGCCGGTCTCACTCCCCAGGTTCGGGGCGTGACAAAAGTGGTATCAGAGCAGTTCTGTCCTAGGTAGTATACAAGTTGTATCTAGTAAGGTCTTGTTTAAAGATGTGTTGTGCACCACATTATATAAGCAGGGGACTACAGGACATTTAGGAGTTGGTTACCTTTCTTTTAAATATAAATTGTCCTATAGAACTGAGTTATAGGAAATTTGAGTTAAACTTACGTGTTGGAATTTGCATACACAGATGACGGTGACTAGGAAGACTACGGCTAGTCAGAGGAGAGATACAACAGTAGGTGAGGGGACAAGCAGGGTACCCCCCAGTAGATGGGGCCCAATTGAAGGCCCAGGGAGAGACCCCTACCCAGCCATTACCGGCTCCTCCACCACCTGAGGAGATTCCTAGGGAGGCTACACATCCAGTTCCCTCTCCGCTTCTGTCGGATCAGGACTTGAGGAGTGCGGTGCATTTGTTGACATAGTTGGTAGCTACCTGGCAACAAGCTAGGGCATCCGCTAGTGCAGGATCTTCTGAGGGGTCTGGAAGTTCAAGGGTCCGAGAATTTATTGCTTTGAGTCCCCCAGAGTTCACAGGGACAGATCAAAGAGAGGACCTGCAGGATTTCATAGACCAGCTCCATAAGATCTTTCGGGTTATGCATGCCACGGAGAAAGAGGTAGTTGAGCTAGCAGCTTTTCGATTTGGAGATATAGCCCTCCTTTGGTACGAGGGATGGGAGATGTCCAGGGAATGTGATGCACCTCTAGCTATTTGGGAGAATTTTTCGGATGCCTTCCTTGACTAGTACTTACCATGGGAGATCTGACAGGCTTGTGTCGATCAGTTTCTAGCCCTCAAGTAGGGCAATATGAGTGTTCAAGAATATAGTCTCCATTTTGACTCATTGGCCAGATATGCACCATCCATAGTTTCTTCTATGCGAGACATGATTCACAGGTTTATAGCAGGATTGGTGTTACAACCCAAATTCGCGTACCTTAGATCATGCCGTAAGTTAGTCGACGTAAATCTAAGAAGAGATTATCTTTAGGATGATAAAACGTTAATCCTTTTGGTCTTAAACGATACAAGGGTGTATAAGAGTGGTTAACAAGTATTAGAAGTTAAACGAATCAAGGATGTTATAACCCGTATTTTCGGGTAACACTAGAGGTGATTAACTGTCCCAAGAGGTCTTGTTTTAATGTATTTGAATCATATAATATCCGTATCATAAGTTTTGAAGTCAAGCGACTTATGAAACAAAAGTCGATAAAAGTTGTCGCAACTTAGGTTTATAATTTTACTTAAACTTTAGGTCAAATGTTACTGCATATTTCTCCCAATGTGCTTGGAATTATGGGGTGATCTACCTATCAAATTGAAGATCTATGAGTCTAGTTTCCAACGCATTAAGCCGTTTGTCGATACGATCTCGGAATAGAGAGATATTCGCGTTTTCGTGAGAGTGCGCCAAGCTGCTCTCTATGGGGCCCACAAAGTCGGTTTAAGACATATGGACATATATAAGATACCTCAACCCCGTTTTATGTCATTATTTTTCAGTATATTCAGACCTTATAACCCTAAAAACAGTCTCTCAAGGTTCTCTCATGATCCAAGACCCAAACAAAGGGCAAACAACACAAATCAAATGTCGGGAATCCCGTGGCGCTAGTAAGTTTCTTGTTTTTCTTGTTGTTGCTGATTTTTGTGTTGTTCCAGCTCGTGTGGGAGGTTGTTTTAAGTGTTTTATGTTCTGTAAATACACCTTCAAGTTTTTAATATCAACCCTAGGTGATTTCATGTCTTCTAAAGTAATTCTAGTGCCGAAAAACCCGAATTAATTGCTAGTTTCGCTTCCTTGTTCTTGTGGCAGAATTGAAGGGATATTTCGTGGAAAATTAAGGTCAAATTGGAGTTGTTCTTTCTGTTTAAAGGTAAGGAACCTCTTACTCTATATATATTTAAGATTATCCAAGTTGTGGCTAAGTCGTTGAAGCTAGAACTTGTGAAATATATATCGAAAGGCTTGGTAGTAATGTTGTTGGTTGGTGGACTGTTTTGGGAGGCTCAATATGATTATTAATGATGTTGTTTGGGCTGTTTGGTGATTGTATTGACTTGTGGGAAGTCATATATATAGGGGAGGTTCTGTCCGTTTCATCGTAAAATAGGTTGCGGTCGATACATAATAGTTACGACGCTTAAGCGATAATGATAGTGTCATTTCTCATATTGTAGACTAAGGAGTCGTGACATTTGCATAGCTTGAGGTTGGGCAGTATATACAAGGTATGTGAGGCTATCCCCTTCATTCTTTTGCACGACTCCGATTGTACATAATGTAATGAACGAGCTCCCAAAGATACTCTACTCTTAGAAGCTAGCAGTACTTACATTGCTGCCCTTCTTATGAAACGATTGATATTGATGTTACTTCTCTTATTCTTATATTATCAATGTTGTTGGTAGTTCCTGATTCTTATAAGATTCTTAATGAAGAGTTAATCCTAATAACGTGTACGAAGGATACCGACCTTACGTCACTCCGAAAGGTTCAAAATGTGATTCCAATGAGTCCAGCATGCATCATATATATGTATCTATTTTACTCTACCGAGCCGCGCTATAGTCGGCCGGGTACGGCACCTATTGTGCAACCACTGATCAGTTGGGTTTTACCGAGCTCCACGTGGCCGGGTACGATTCTACCGAGCCCTATGATGGCCGGGTACATTTTACCGAGCCTATTATGGCCGGGTACGATATGATGATGGTGATGCCCACAAAGGCATATGTTTTAAAAGTTTATGTATATATATGTATGTATCATGTATTTCATGTCAATAGCCCTCAGAGGTACCCAGATGTCACAGGTTGTATATTCTCTATCCTTGTTTACATTACTGTTCTTACTTATGCTTTCCTGCCTTACATACTCAGTACTTTATTCGTACTGACGTCCTTTTTATTTGTGGACGCTGCATGTCGTGCTGCAGGTCCTGATAGACGGGTAGACACAGCTCCCCCACCACAGTAGGCTGTCCAGTTCAGCGGTTATTGGCGAGATCCCTTCTCCGGACTTGCCGTGGTCTTGGTATGCATTTTTGTTATAGACATTATGGGTATGTCGGGGCCCTGTTCCGGCAATGTTGTAGCACTTATGTTCCTTTAGAGGCTCATAGACAGGTGTCGACTCATGTATGGTTTGGAATGCCTTGTCGGCTGATTTTTGTTGTATAGTCTTTCACGACAGCATGGTAGCTCGTACCTTATATATAGTTTCTTGACAGTCTTGTCATCCCATGTTATATATGTTCATGACATTATCTTTCATTGTTGGATGTTCATGATCCATGTCTACCATTTATATTGATCTTGTCGGCCCTTAAAGATAATAAGGAAGGTTAGATAAAATGTACGTTGGTGCTCGGCAAGTATGGCCCGGGTGCTAGTCATGACCGAGGCATGTGCCACCGCTGCATTACAGGATAGTATGGATATCTCCTGGATTCAGGAATTCACCCAGAATATGGAAAGGGATAGACGTCGGCAGCAGGGTACAGAGAGGACTGAGTCAAGACATCGTAAGAGGATGAGATTTGCCAAGTCTCAGGAGCAGTCTCAAGGTAGTTATAGGTCCCAGTACTTCGAACGGCCACCTAGGCCTCCACCACCCCAGTCACAAGGATACAAGTATGACCGCTATACTCAGTCAGGACCAGGTGAAAGCTCCCGGGCATTTGGTTTGCAGCGAAAGTGAGGTTCAGGGAAGACATGGCCATTTCCATTGCGGTGTGACATCTGTGGTAGAGGACACTTGGGCTAATGCTGAGCCGGTTCCGATGCTTGTTATTCATGTGGACGCCTCGGGGCATATGATGCGAAATTGCCCAAATAGAGATTCTGGGGGTATGGTACAACCAACGAATTCAGCAACACGATCATCTATGTTCGTGCATCCTTCAAGGCGCGAGCCTTAGTCTTCGGCTGGTAGAGGTCGAGGCAGAGGTAGAGGTTTCAGTTTAGGTGGTAACCAAAATTGTAGTTATGCTTTAACGGGTCGACAGGACCAGGAGTCTTCACCCGACGTTGTATGTTGACCATTTGCTCTCACGATGCTTATGCCTTGATAGACCTAAGATCTACTTTATCGTGTATTATCCCATTTATCGCGGAGAAATTTGGTATAGTGCCTGAAATACTAAGTGATCCTTTTGTGGTATCTACGCCGGTCAGAGAATCGATTATTGCTAGACGGGTTTACCAAGGTTGTACGGTGACAGTTTGTGGTCGTCAGACCTCAGCCGACCTAGTTGAGCTAGAGATGTTGGATTTTGATGCTATTATGGGCATGGACTAGTTGGCAGCCTGCTATGCCACAATTGATTGTCGAGCAAAGACAGCCAGATTTCATTTTTCGGGTGAGGCGGTCCTTGAATTGGTAGGCAATACAGCGACACCCAGAGGTAGGTTTATTTCTTATCTTAAGGCGAGGAAAATTATCGCAAAAAAATGGATTTATCATAATGTGCGGGTTAGAGATGCAGATGTTGAGATACCTGTACTTCAATCTATTCCAGTAGTCAAAGAGTACGCAGATGTATTTTCAGATGAACTTCCAGGTATTCCTCCAAAGCGAGAGATTGATTTTGGCATCGATTTGCTTCTGGGAACTCAACCAATATCCATCCCTCCGTATAGAATGGCACCTGCCGAATTGAAAGCGTTGAAGGAGCAGTTAAAAGATTTGTTGGAGAAAGGTTTCATCAGGCCTAGTACCTCACCTTGGGGTGCCCCGGTATTGTTTGTATGGAAGAAAGATGGCACGCTAAGGATGTGTATTGATTATAGGCAACTAAACAAGGTAACTATTAAGAATAAGTATCCACTTCCAATGATAGATGACTTGTTTGAACAGTTTCAGGGAGCTAGATGCTTATTAAAGATAGATTTGAGGTCGGGGTACCACCAGGTCAGAGTTCGGGAGAAAGATATTCCCAAGACAGCCTTTAGGACCCGATATGACCACTTCGAGTTCCTTGTCATATACTTCGGGTTGACGAATGCACCTACCGTATTTATGGACTTGATGAATAGCCTATTCCGTCCATTTTTAGATATGTTCATGATAGTATTTATTGATGATATTTTGGTTTATTCATGTTCAGAGGATGAGCATACGGACCACCTACGAGCGGTACTCCAAACCCTCTGTGATAGTAAATTGTATGCTAAGTTTTCTAAATATGAGTTCCGGTTGAAGTCTGTAGTATTCTTGGGACACATTGTATCCGATGGAGGTAAAAAGGTAGACACTCAAAAGATTGAAGTTGTGAAATCGTGGCTTAGACCTACCACTCTAACAGAGGTTCGTAGCTTTCTAGGCTTAGCAAGATACTACCGGAGGTTCGTAGAGGGTTTTTCTTCCCTTTTGGCACCATTAGCGAAGTTGACCCAGAAAGCAACTACATTTCAGTGGACGGAGGTTTGCGAGCAGATTTTCCAGGAGCTTAAGAACAGGTTGACCTCAGTGCCAGTTCTAGCACTTCCAGATGGTTATGCCATGTATTGTGATGCCTCAGGTGTCAGGTTAGGATGTGTCCTGATGCAACATGGGAAAGTAACTGCGTATGCTTCAAGGCAGTTAAGGAAGCACGAGCGAAATTATCCGACCCACGACCTCGAGTTAGCTACGGTTGTCCATGCACTTATGATATGGCGGCATTATTTATTTGGTGTTCATGTTGATATATTTACAGATCATAAAAGCCTGCAATATATCTTCAAGCAGAAAGAGTTGAATTTGTGACAGAGGTGATGGTTTGAGTTATTGAAAGATTACGATGTTAACATTCTCTACCATCCAGGGAAAGCTAATGTTGTAGTAGTTGCCGTAGTTGCCTTAAGTTGCCGATCTATGGGTAGTTTAGCACATGTAGAGGCCGAGAAAAGACAATTAACTAGATAGATTCATCAATTGGCTTGTTTGGGGGTTCGGTTAGTAGACTCTGGCAATGGTAGAGTTGTACTCCAAAATAGTGCAAAATCATCTCTCATAGCTGAAGTAAAGGAGAGGCAGTACAAGGACCCAGAGTTGGTCGAGTTGAGAGAGCGAGTTCCGCAGTAGAAGAAGCCGTTGTTAGAGCTCAAGGGAGATGGGGTTCTCAGATACAGGGGTCGTTTGTGTGTTCCAGATGTAGCAGGTCTACGAGACAGGGTTATGTCAGAGGCACATTATTTGTGGTACTCCATTCATCCTGGGTCCACGAAGATGTATCATGACATTAAGGATGTGTATTGGTGGAATGATATGAAGAAGAACATTGCTGAGTTTGTCGCTCAGTGTCCTAGTTTCCAGCATGTTAAGGTAGAGCACCAGAAGCCCGGAGGGCTAATGCAGACTATAGAGATCCCGATGTGGAAATGGGAGGCGATAAACATGGACTTTATCACGGATTTACCTCGTTATCATCGTAAGTTCGATTCCATATGGGTGATAGTAGATAGGCTCACGAAATAAGCTCAATTCCTACCGGTCAGATCTACATATACAGCGGAAGACTATGCAAGGATATATATTAAGGAGATAGAGCGGCTACACGGAGTACCAGTATCTATTATATCTGATCGTGGGGCCCAGTTTACAGCACATTTTTGGAGGTCATTTGAGAGAGGTCTCGGGACTCAGGTGAATCTCAGCACAACTTCTCATCCACAAACTGATGGACAAGCCGAGCGCACAATTCAGACGCTCGAGGATATGTTAAGAGCATGTGTGTTGGATTTTAAAAGAAGTTGGGATGAACATTTACCTCTTATCGAGTTTGCATATAATAACAGTTACCACTCCAGTATTCAGATGGCTCCGTACGAGGCTTTGTATGGGCGTAAGTGAAGATCTCCTATAGGGTGGTTTGATGTTGGAGAATCTGGGTTACATGGGCCAGACCTGGTTCGACAAGCTGTAGAGAAAGTAAAGCTTATCCGAGAGCGACTGTTGACAGCCTAGAGTCGTAAGAAGTCATATTCTGACGTACGACGACGAGACTTAAAGTTCGGGGTTAATTACTGGTATTCTTAAAGGTGTCACCTATGAAGGGCGTGATGAGGTTTGGCAAGAAAGGCAAGCTAAGCCCACGGTATATTGGGCCTTATAGGATCATTCGGAGAGTGAGACAAGTAGCTTATGAGTTAGAATTGCCCTCGGAATTAGAGTCTGTCCATCCGGTTTTTCACGTATCTATGTTACGGAAGTGCATTAGCGATCCTACCCGAGTGGTGCCCACAAATGATGTACAGATTATAGAGGACTTGTCATATGAGGAAATTTCGGTTGCCATCCTAGACCGACAAATCCGCAAGCTACGGAATAAGGAGGTAGTCTCCGTGAAGATTTTATGGAGAAGCAAGAATGTGGAATAGATGATGTGAGAAGCGGAGGACGAAATGAAGTCTAAATACCCCCACCTATTTCAAACTGAAGATATGGCTCGAGGTGGGATACCTCAGCACAGCTCTATTCAGGCCAGTAGGTCATCAGGTAGGCTCTTATTTTTGACTTTCAGAATTTATAATGGACATCTGTGTAAAGCCAAGTGATGCTAATTATAGACATTGTCCATGTGTGACATGCATAATATGTTTTCTAGCTGCGTACAAGTTAGTTTTAGTCTAGTGCACGGAGGAAACTCTGGCAAAATTTTCAAAAAGTCTCTAAGAGTAAACATTCTAGGACGAATGTTTCTAAGGTGGGAAGGATGTTACATCTCGTGTTTTCGTACGTTAAAATTGCGTCTTCAGTTAATTGACGTGGACTCGGGGGTGTGATTTTCTTGAGGTTATAAGCATAAATATTTATAACAAGCAATAACTAAGTGTCGTGAAAGATAAAGTGTAAACGAATCAAAGAAAATGAGTTTTGTTGAAGGTTGTTGATTTGGGATAAAATACGGTACGAGCCATAATACCCGGTATTTATGGACTAGTGCCATACAAGGTACTACACGACTATGATAGTAAGGTGTACAAGGTATGTTAAAAGTGAGTAGTATTTTAAGTAAGTTGAGATAATTCTTATTATGTGGATAATCGGTTAATTATTGGGTAGTGGGATATTACCTAATTAATAACGAAATTATTGGATAAGGTTAATTCCACTATGTGGCAGCTCCCCCCTCCCCCCCCCCCCCCCCAAATTAAGTGACTTATAAATCTAGTTGAGAGGTGGCAAACTAATATGTTAAACACAAGACACTACATTATTCTACGTGTAAAGACATACTTAGAAGCTTGGCATTTTGGCTTCAGTTGACCTTTAAATGTTCAAGTAAGTAATCTTATAATGTTCTTCCTATTACAAACATTACAAAACTGACGTAAGAATATATGAAAAGAATTCATAACATTTTCCTACTACAACACCAAAATAACCCACGATGGAGCACTTGATTTCATAGCATCTTAAGCAACGTGAGATTTTGCGATTCTAAGGGAGTACGATGTAATATTTCCCAAGAATATCATACGGATTTTTTCCTACTCCAGGTATGTTAAGGTTAAGCCCTTCATTCATTTTGGCATGATCTCGTAATTACATGTGTTTGATAACGAGGCATAAAGAGAAGTTCATACTGTGTGATCGCGTACCCACATCCGCGAATGTGATGAACAAAACTCCCCTGCCAGACCTCCTTCTCTGTGATTGTGAGTCTTAGCTCCACGATCACAAAGCACAATCCTGCACTAGCAAATCAACAACTGCAACACTTAGGAAAATAGTCTGAAACCGCCCCGAATCACACCCTATCCCCTGTAACCCATCCAATTATAGCAACAATTTCATATACGTAACTCAAACTTATCCAAAGCATCCAAACACAATAATAACATCAAAATCAAGAATTGAAGATCAATATCCTTCTCTTAACCTTCAAATAATCCGACTTTGTTGAACGCATCTGAATCAGACGTTTTGGATCACAATAAAACTTTGTACACAAGTTCCAATCAACTAAATGAACCTATTCAAATTACCGGAACACTAATCGGAACCCGATAATATCAACTCTAACTCCCTATCAAACTTAAGAACTCTCCAATTTTTAACTTGCCAACTTTTGACAATTAGAGCCAACACCTACTTGGAACCTCCAAATTCAAATTCGAACACACGCCCAAGTTCAGGAGCACCATACAAACCTATTGAAACTATCAAATCCCAATTCTGCGTTCGTTTACTCAAAAATCAAACCTTGGTCAATTCTTCCAACTTAAAGCTTCCATAATAAGAATTTCTCTTCCAAACCAAACCCGAACCTATCAAAAAACCAAGACCAACCATACACAAAAGTCGTAATACATCACATGAAGTTACTCAAGGTCTCAAACTATCAAATAAAGATGCTAAAACTCAAAATAACCGGCCGGATTGTTATAAAACACCTCGAAACCGAGCTTCCATACCTTGAAAATAGTGAAGAATGAAATAAAATCATGAAATGAGGCTATTTATAAAAGTCTAAAATTTTGCCCAAGTGCTACAGTATGCACGACGCACCTGCTATAGCGTCTGTAGCTCTTAGTGAGATGGACATGTGTCGCACCTTGCATATCACCTGAAAGTTCTTGTGCGCTGGAGGTGCGACGAATGCACTAGAACACGACCTGCGGTTTCTCTAGTTTTGATCAATTTCTTTCAAATATGCTGAAACTCATCCAAGATTCTTGGTACCCATCCAAACCACTATACAGATCTATTTGATGTTTTGAAACATAAAGTGACGCACAAATACTAAAAATGAGGGGTTAAGTTGTTACTGTTTGGGGGAAGAATACAGATTGTGATAATCTTACCAGTTGAAGAATAGAATACAAGGATAATAATTTGATGAGATTTTTTAGTTTTAAAAATAAAAATAATGTTTCAATATTTGTTGATGTATGTGATAAAGTAAGAGTTGAAATACTCGTAAAGAAAAATGACTTTGTCTCATAAGTGAGGAAGTCATTTTTTCCTTTTTGATGCACATATTTTCCTTGAAAAGTATCTAGTAACCGCTCTCTAAAAAGGTATTTGTATATGAATTTTTTTTTTGACAGAAAAATCTCTCTAATCATGCCAAACACAGAAGTAGGCTGCAACTACCCTTTTTTACATCAATCAGAACATTTAAATGTAACTTATTGTCATATGAGAAACTCTAAAATAGTCATATATTTGGGGAAAACAATACAATTTTTCTTCTTCTTTT
>AWOL01S0012171.1:88354-109988 GCA_000715115.1 Nicotiana otophora | reverse complement strand
AATTTAAACACCCTGGTCTCACTCCAAAAGTACATGTTATAACATTCCCAATTTGTCGACTTTCGACGAAACATTATTTGTTTTCAATTCCTTTAGCTTCTGAAACTTCCAACCATCTTTGTACTTGTTGTTCATGATCTTCAATATTTGTAACCTCCGAGGTAATATGATTAACTTACTTTGCAAACTTTTCAAATATGATTTCATTTCTGAGCTTACATCAATTGACTTATGATGACTCGTACGTACGAAAACATGGGTTGTAACAATCAAGAACATTTAAAATATGTAGGAACACCTTAGACTCTCATCATGAGAGCGTAGGAGCTTATAGCATATTGGAAACAAAAGTACAACACGTACATCTCATAACCTTTCACACCACATATCACTTAATCCGTACTTTCAACCACTTATATCATTTTTATTTCATTGGCTCTCTTGGCCATATATATGATTCTTTATTCCTGGCGCAATGACCGTATTACATATTCCACACTTTCATTTATTCCCTTTCATAGATCAACATCATAATTATCAACAAGTAGAATATTCCAGAAATCACAACTTTAAGTTCATTAGTAATGAAGGCTTTAAACACAAGAGATTTCTATATAATAAATGGAGTAAAATGATTGGCAATCAAAGCACAAGTTAAAATCATGCACAATTTCTACTCACGAATATGTAGGAATGCAAAACACATTGAAAAATACTTACAAAGCATAGCATTAGCTAAAACAGCCACATATGGGCATCGCTTGAATTCATAAGCTTTTAGCCAAATATATTATCGAAGTCAATTTTGGAATAGTTGAGTCAAAACTCATTTCATAATCTTTCTCACATTATTTCATTTCATTGGAACCATTGGCCACAAGTATAACTTTCACTATTGGCACGTTGGCCACACTTTATATCCCCACTTCACTGATTTCATTTCCAACCATCTTTATAAGTTATCAACAATAAGACATTTCCAATCAAGACTTTAGGTACCCATATGAGCAATTAAGAGTCTTAAGAATACTGAGATTTTCTCACACAATTTGGCATACTACCTTTAATTTGAAATACGATTCAAAGCCACATAATTTTAATACGCAACCCATACTTTGAAACACACGGGAACATTATGGAGTTCGATTCCAAGAGAGAAAGTTTAGCCAACATACCTCAAATTCTTTCCTTAATAATACTACAACGATGCACTACACTAATAAACTTCAATCTACAATAACAACATCTAATGACACCAATATTAGTAACAAATCCCATAGGTTCATTGTATTCATAAATTTCATCGCCAAGATTACCATTCATCTTCTTTCTTATTTTCTCAAATGTACTATCTATGCCATGAACTAGAGTTTTATAATCCAATCTTTCAACCATTAAAACTTGTAACAAATTCTTCAAATACTTCTAACTACTCAAAATAAATGAGTTTGAAGCATTGGAATTAGCTCTAGTAAATCAATCTTGAAAAATCACCACTTTGGTGATTTTTTTGTTCTTGAGGATTTGATGATGAAATCTAGTATTTGGATGTAAGAATGATGATAGAACTCATGTATATTGAGTAATAATTAACCCAAAACATCATTAACAACTTACCTTAGTTGATTGGGCTTGTTTTGAGCTCAAAATCGCCCCTTCACCTCAAGAACCCTAACCCCCAAATACTCAAAATATACCCCTTCCCCGGCCTTGTATTTATAGGCCCAGATTACTAGGTTTCGGATGCGGCCCTCGATGCTTTGCATCCCCACTTCACTCCTCTTTGATGCTCGGATGCGGACCTGGACTCTATGGCAGCACTTCACTGCTAGCCTCTCTTTCGGACGAGGCTTCGGATGCTTCGCATCCGCAGGCTCCTCCGCCAACCTTTGGTAATTTGGTCATAACTTTTTGTAGGAATGTTCAAATTACAAACGGTATGAAGTGTTAGAAACTAGACTCGAAGAACTTTAATTAGATAGGTCTTACCTCACATAACACCTTATATATATTTAGATATTCCCATCTACAATATAGTCTTGTGCGTACTCATTTGGAACTTTAGTCTATCATGAAATGTCGAACTTCACTTGGACTTAGGGCTCTCCGACCCCACATCACTTATAATATGACTCGTACACTAATTATAATATCCAATTGTTATCCATCATATTAATAGTCCTCGTCTTCACACAAAATAATATAATTGGAGCACATCGACTCTCTTAATAGTGCTTAAGTACTTCGAAATTTTTCGGGGTGTTACATTCTCCCCCACTTAAGAACATTCATCCTCGAATGTTTCACAAGTCACTTCTAAGAATAGATTTATCCTTATACCTCCAACCAGTATACATAGGAACTCATGACTACATCCATCTCATAATTGCTTTCCAAAATTTTAACTTACTTATGGCCCTTAAAATTTGGCTATCTTTACAAATTCGTAAAACATTCGGCAGAGTTTCCCCTGTAACTGGGCCTGTCCACCTGCCAAAGAATCCCAGAAACACATCCTAACAACATATACATAATCCAACGACATAACACAATACAAAATAATGCCAACTGTGGCCTCACAAGCGATATATGGTATTACCAGAAGGGAACACCCTTTATATCACGGTACAAATGATACATAATTCATACAAGGTAAAACTTAGCATTTGCATACATCACAACTTTATAAATACATGGCTATTCAAACAAATAAGGATATTTCTTCTTCGTTTCTTCCTTGGCTTCCCAGATTGCCTCTTCAACCTGCTGGTTTTGTCATAACACTTTCACGGAGGCAATTCCTTTATTTCTCAACTTTCGTACTTACAATAAATAATAGAAACTGGAATCTCTTCATAAGTCAATTCCTCATTAACCTCAATAGTCTCTACCAGAATAATGAGTGTCATATCTCTAACTTCTTTCTTCAGCATAGACACCTGAAATACCGGGTGCACCAATGACATCTTAGGTGGTAGCTCAAGCTTGTACACCACCTCGCCGACCCTCTGAATGATTCTATACAGTCCGACATACCTCGGACTTAGTTTCCCATTCTTACCAAATCGCATTACACCCTTCATATATATTTAGCCTGAACAGGGAATTTTCTGAAACTTGAGATCCTCCTATATTTGTCAACGATGACTTCTTGTTTTCCTTATAAGCGTAGGACTTAGTCCACATGTTTCCATTCTCGATGAGTAACTCACCTTATTCCCGGTATTGTAGTCACCAACAGTGTTTCCTGGTATTACAACCTAAGAGCTATTATGTTAAACATGTTTGGTTCGTAACAAGTATTCATCGTCTCTCAATCTGTTTCAAACATTTTCCCTTTGGTCTAGACAATATGTTGGTACTATATTTCCTTTGTGACTGAAGCATTCACTCCCATCCCATTTTGCCCTTAATTCATAGTTAACAACCTTATTGTGCCACACACTTCTCTGCCTCCCGTGAACTCGTAGTATTATTGTGCCTGGTTTGTTGAGTTTATCACACCACCACTTCATCACGAACAGTCTCACTTTCCAATGCAATATGTATACATGAACTCCCTCTAAATCTTTTAGTTGATATTTAGTGTCACTCAAGTCGGCTGCATTATAGTTGATCCTTTATATCTTCTATTAACACTTGTGCTATAGGCGAGTCCACCATTCTGATACGAACTATTTTGCGATAACCATGACCATTTCAATTTATAGATTTTCTTCCAATTCTTATCGCCTTATCCTTCATAGTTAGTGAATAGCTTTGCGCTCTTCCATGCGTTACGTTGTCTTTTCCCTTAGTTGGGAATTCATCCTGATCGCCTCTTGACGCTTGTTGGTATATCCGTGGGAAAGTGTGTTAATTCGTGTATCACTTAACACTTCCTTGGGTTCCATTTCCCCTGACTTTCTAACAAGTATAAAACCCTTTTGCAAACCCTACTCTTAGTTTCTAGTATTGTTGACCCTGTCATGTATATTGCCACGTACGAAGAATTTACATTTCTTAACCTTCCACATTATTTTCGTACTAGTGGTTTATCATGTGCATATCCTCTTAGAGAATCACGTTACCTCTTACCACTTTTCTCGACTATACATGTCTTCAACAAAATATCCAAACATCATAGCTACATTGCCCAATTCTCGTTTCATTGAACTTAAGTAGCCTCACCATGGCCCTTCCCTCCCCACTTGGGGTGAATGTTTCACATTTCGACACAACTTTTGAATTTAGCAATTTGAGGAACACATGTTTCACATCTCTAGGCCTCCTGTATTATGATTGACTATTAGGGAGATTTAAGTCCCCATGGTATTAACCTCATAAGTTATCTACTCTTATTCAGCCACATAAGCTTGGGATCCAAATCCCTCGTGTCAATATCCTTTTTGGAGTGCAACACCACTTCGCACATTCCTGGGATTTTTATAACATTCATAGTGCTAGGGTCTTCTCATTGTGGGTTCAATTGACTCTCCTTTCATAACTTCTTGTCTCCCGTGAGAGACGTACATATTTATCATTACTCTCCAGGCCATGCCTTTCATATATCACGTGCCTATGTAACAAATCTACATCATAGAATCATACACATGGTTCGCGCACTATACATTTGTACTAGGTAAGCTTAGGTCTCATTAATCACGTCAATGCCTCTTTGGAGGTGGGTAATTCCTTCTAGCACTCTTCTCATATAAAGTATGCTTATGGTACTATATACTTGTCTCATATGGTCATACCATTCATTCAATATGATACATGTGCCATCTGTTTAATATTCAGGCCTTTACCCATTCGCCATGTCACATGAAAACATTACATGGAATAAACCAAAAGAGCATTTAAACTTGCCTTGAACCTCAACACATGTATTAGAGGAAGAATAATTTAACAATCAGTTTCATTGCACGATTCAGAATATCAAAGAAGGGTATTATTCCTAAATGTCCATGTAGCATCCTAATTATAGATGTGGTCGACAACACACCGATAATAAGGACTCTATTAGACACGGCTCCAAGATATCCTAGGACACTTTAAAACCTTAGGCTCTGATACCAAGTTTATACCCCCCCCAAAACCGAGGAGCACGACCGGCGCTCACCCGAGTGAACCCGGCCGAGCAAGCTCATTAGATTTTATTCTACCCAAATTCATCCCTGAATAAAGAGGAGATGTACTCCGTTAATGAAATACCGAAGAAATTTCATTAACCGCTTTCATTTCATGCCCATTAACAACATCATTCAATATTTCCAAAATAGTACGAGTTTATAAATTTAATGAAAAACATGTTGCCAAATACCAACATTTCTAATTAGATTCTCAACATCAAATACCACCCACAACCTATCTACGGAGCCTCTAAGTACAAATGAAGAGTAATATGAAAATACCGGCAGTAAGGTCCCGGCTATACCTCAACCACAAAGTACATGAGAAACAAAAGATACAAGACCCTGAAATGAAGTGGGGCTCACCAAATCAGCAGAAACGAGTGTGCTGCTATCACTGATCAATGCCACCTACTGTAGAAACACATGCATTCATTAAAGATGTAGCGCCCCCGGCAAAAGGGACGTTATACTGTCGAATAACACTAGTATGTATTGCTAAAAAATCCTCTTACAAAATAAAATGACCATATATCTATACGTGGAATACATAATATAATGTAATTGAAACAACCTATACAAACAAGGACAACGAAAGAGGCACCTATTGTTTGCATTAATAATGTGTCTCATTAGACCGTCCTTAGCGTTAACCTATCATATTATACACTTATGCGTTTCATAGACGGTCCATAGTGCTTATTCATACCGTACACCTATACTTCTTATACACAATGCACCTATGTGTTTCATAGACCGTCCATAGGATTTCATAACACAATATACCTATGAGTTTCAAAGACCAACCATAGGGTTCCATACACAATATAGTTATGTGTTTCATAGACCGTCCATAGGATTTCATAACACAATATACCTATGAGTTTCAAAGACCAACCATAGGGTTCCATACACAATATAGTTATGTGTTTCATAGACCGTCCATAGGATTCCATACACAATACACCTATGCATTTCATAGACCGTCCATATGGTTCCATACAAAATATACCTAAGCATTTCATAGACCGTCCATAGGATTCCATACACAATACACCTATGCATTTCATAGACCGTCCATATGGTTCCATACAAAATATACCTAAGCATTTCATAGACCGTCCATAGGATTCCATACACAATACACCTATGCGTTTTATAGACCGTCCATTGGGTTCCATACACGATATACCTATGCGCTTCATAGACCGTCCATAGGGTTCCATACACAATACACCAATTCGTTTCATAGACCTTCCACAGGGTTCCATACGCAATATACCTATGCATTTCATAGACTGTCCATAGGGTTCCATTCAACACCTCATAATTCTCATTTTAGCAAACGACCACATTTCATGTTCATACTATCACTTACTTGTACTTGCCATGGATGATCACAGGACATCTAGAACATTTAAAATATGTAGAAACACCTTAGCCTCTCCTCATGAGAGCATAGGAGCTTATAGCATATTAGAAATAAAAGTACAAATACTTACATCTCATAACCTTTCACACCACATATCGCTTAATCCGTACTTTCAATCACTTATAACATTTTTATTTCAATGGCTTTCTTGGCCATACATATGATTCTTTATTCCTGGCGCAATGACCGTATTTCATATTCCACACTTTCATTTATTCCCTTTCATAGATCATCATCATAATTATCAACAAGTAGAATATTCCGGAAATCCCAACTTTAAGTTCATTAGTAATGAAGGCTTTAAAAACAAGAGATTTCTTTCCAATAAATAGAGTAAAATAATTTGTAATCGAAGCATAAGTTAAAATCATACACAATTTCAACTAACGAATATGTAAGAACGCAAAACACATTGAAAAATACTTACAAAACATAGCATTAGCTAAAACAGCCACATATGGGCATCACTTGAGTTCATAAGCTTTTAGCCAATTATATTATCGATATCAATTTTGGAATAGTTGAGTCAAAGCTCATTTCATAATCTTTCTCACATTATTTCATTTCATTGGCACCATCGGCCATAAGTATAACTTTCACTATTGGCATGTTGGCCACACTTTATATCCCCAATTCACTGATTACACTTCCAACCATCTTTATAGGTTATCAACAATAAGACATTTCCAATCAAGACTTTAGGTACCCATATGAGCAATTAAGAGTCTTAAGAATATTGAGATTTTGTCACACAATTTGGCGTACTACCTTTCATTTGAAATAAGATTCAAAGCCACAACATTTTATTATGCAACCCATATTTTGAAACTTACGGGAACATTATGGAGTTCAATTCCAAGAGAGAAAGTTTAGCCAACATACCTCAAATTCTTCCATTAATGATACTACAACGATGCACTACAGTAATCAACTTCAATTTACAATAACAACATCCAATGAGACCAATATTAGTAACAAATCTCATAGGTTCATTGTATTCATAAATTTCATCGCCAAGATTACCATTCGTCTTCTCTCTAATTTTCTCAAATGTACTATCCATGCCATGAACTAGAGTTTTATACTCCAATGTTTTAAAAATTAAAACTTGAAACAAATGCTTCAAATACTTCTAACAACTCATAATAAACGAGTTTGAAGCATTGGAATTACCTCTAGTAAATCAATTTGGAAAAATCACCACTTTGGTGATTATTGTGTTCTTGAGGATTTGATGATGAAATCTAGTATTTAGATGTAAGGATGATGTTAGAAATCATGTATTTTGAGTAATAAGCAACCCAAAATATCATTAACAACTTACCTTAGTTGATTGGACTTGTTTTGAGCTCAAAATCGCCCCTTCACCTCAAGAACCCTAACCCCCAAATACTCAAAAATATACCCCTTCCCCGGCCTTATATTTATAGGCCCAGCTTTCTGGGTTTCGGATGCGGCCCTGGATGCTTCGCATCCCCACTTCACTCCTCTTCGAAGATCGGATGCGGATCTGGACGCTATGGCAGCACTTCACTACCAGCCTCTCTTCCAGACGCGGCTTCGGATGCTTCACATCCGCAAGCTCCTCCGCCAGTCTTTGGTAATGTGGTCATAACTTCTTTGTAGGAATGTTCAAATGACAAACGGTTTGAAGTGTTAGAAATTAGACTTGAAGATATTTAATTGGATAGGTAATACCTCACATAACACCTTATATATATGTAGATATGCCTGTCCAAATTGTAGTCTTGTGCGTACTCATTTGGAACTTTAGTCTATCTTGAAATGTCCAACTTGACTTGGACTTAGGGCTCTCCCTAGACCCCACATCACTTATAATATGACTCATACACTAATTATAATATCCAATTGATAACCATCTTATTAATAGTCCCTGTCTTCACACAAAATAATATAATTAGCACACATCGACTTTCTTAATAGCGCTTAAGTACTTCAAAATTTTCTCGGGTGTTACAACTACGAACAAAGGTCTCCCATCCCTTCACCTCAAAGCTCAATGTGTTCCTCTAAATGGGAACCCCAACAGTGATCCATGGTGGTGGTGGCCCTGGTGGTGCTAAGATCTCTGCTAGCCAAGGTCAGACTTCTTCTTTTATTGCACACTTCTATAGGTACTCCCTTAGCTCCAAGTCCTCAAACCCCAAGTAGGCATTTAGCGTGTGCTGATCAAACATCATCTTGAGGTTGCGTACTTTAGTCACCTTTGTCCCCTTCTTTATGAGAGAAACATTTAGTAGAATTCTCGGATGAGGTAGTCCTTGGCATCTTCAACTCTCTCAGTAAACCACATCTAGCCCTTTCTTTCTCTAAACTTCCTCAACACTGTCGGGTTGCATTTATCCAAATCCTTTAAGGGAAATTGCTGCTTAAGTGTCAAGGATCATACTGGCCACCACATACGGAAGTCAGTGAAGGCTACCAAGCTAACGAACCTAACCTTCCATATCTCCTTTCTCTTCAATCTCTCCACACCCGTAGATAGACCATATCCCCCTCTAAAATCATCAGGGATATCCTATATTGTCTCTGCATTCTATCTAAGGCAGCTGCGGGATCATAGATCTGGCTAGGACTTTCTGACCCCTTAGAAGTGCTGTGAGATGAGGAGGCCTCAGCTATGAGTTGAAATCTCCCCTATGGCCTAGACTGTGTTAGTGTCTGCTCCTCCTGAATATAGGCTGAGTGTCCCTTCGAAGCTTTTCAAGGCGGGACATAGGAACAAGACTCGTAGAGGTCTGCACCTATCCAGCTACATGTTGTGGCCTTCTTCCTAATTGTTTTGGGCTGGCTAAGGGGCAAGGTACCTCTACCTCGACCTTTAGAATATTCACCTTTTCCTTTTGTAGTTTCACCGCCGCAGTGCGATCAAACCATTACCTGTATCAAAGCAAAGAAAATTGTTATTTGCAACTCATCATTCAACATATGCAAGACTTATGTAGGCAAGGGCAAACATTGTGTACACAGTGAAATTACGGCAAAAACAACATGCTGCTGGAACTGGGATTTGCGGTACACAGATTTTTGATGTGCGGACGTAGACAAGAAGTGTGGACCGCACAATTACTAGTGCGGCCACATATTTATCAAAAAACATCAAAGGCCCAGAAGCCCCTCTCTGACGATAGTGCAACGGCAGTTTTGCGGCCGCAGAATACATCTGCGGTCCGCACATTTTTGAGTGAGACCCCTTTAAGATTTATAAAGTCCGCATAGTTAAAATGCAACCGCAGATGCACTTGCTTCACCAGGTTGCCCAAAACACCTAAACTGCGTAAGAAACAAATTCAAATGCAGCCGTAGATTTTAAAAATTACTCACGTGCATTCTTTGTCTACTTATCTTTTGCAATTACTTGTAGAAATAGACATGGCAACATGGTATAAACATGAAATCTCATTAACCCAACCCATTATAGCATGTATTATCAACTACCCAATTCAGATCTTCCCCACATGGGCACATGGATGAACTCTAATAACAGAAGGCCTAAAAAGAAATTAAAAATTTTAAAAATTAAACTAACACAAAAAAATTAACATGAAATGAACCATACCAGATAGAGTGAGTACACTGGGTGTATAAGCACAGGTGGGTGCATGGGGGGACAATGAAAATCTCTCAGGAAACTTGCAGAGTAACAACGATTTTGAGGAAAGGGAGAAGTGTAAAATGAACTTAAGATTTCTATTTATACTAAGAATCTTAAGAGGAAAAACGGGTCAAGTGCGGCCGCAGATTGCCTCTTGTCGTCGCAGATTAGCCCCACACTGACAGTCTCAAACTTCAAAGAGTTGATATTTTTACACTTTTGCATGATTATAATTGTGCGGTCTGCATGTTAAATGTGCGACCGTGAATGTCCTCCTGCTGTGGCACATAGAATTGTGAGGTTCGCAGATCCTTAAAAACTTGGCCATTTTTTAGTTCACCCTTCTTGAAAGTCACACTCAGCCCTGTAGCACACTTCAAATCAAGTGAGAACACAAATAACATCTAACTACAAAAGAAAAGGAAAAGCATATGGGTTGGCTCCCAAGAAGCGCCTAATTTAACGTTGCAGCAAGAAGCAATGTCAAAGCTCCCTCAAATGAAGTAAATGATCGACACCATGTGGCTATCTCCATCCTTGCCCAAGTAGTGCTTCACCCGGTGACCATTGACTCAGAATACTTCGTCTTTCTTATTCTTCAAGTCTAATGCACCAAAAGGTGTCACACCCACAATTTCATATGGACCACTCCACTTGGATTTTAGCTTCCCGGGAAACATTCTCAACCTTTAGTTAAACAACAATACTAGATCGCCCACCTTGAACTCTTTGTTCCAAATGTATTTGTCATGAAGATATTTCATCTTTTCTTTGTAAAAGATGAACTGGCATATGCATGGTGTCGAAACTCATCAAATTCATTCAAATGTGCGCCCCTCAAGTTAGCGTCTACATCCCAATCAAGATTAAACTTCTTTAGAGCCCACCTTGCCTTGTGCTCCAGTTCCACCGGAAGAGGACAAGCTTTGTCGAACACCACTTTAAACACAATGAATTTCTTTCCAAGAAATAGAGTAAATTGATTGGCAACCGTTATGGAGACATCCCGATAGGTGTTTTGTAATACGTTCGATAAGCCCATAACGCATCATCAAGCTTCTTGTACCAATCCGTCCGATTCGCATTCACCATTTTAGACAAGATACTCTTTATCTCCCTGTTGGAGGCTTCCACTTGCCCATCATCTTGTGGGTGAGAGGGTGTTATGACCTTATGAGTAACACAATACTTGCTAAGTAAAGTGTCAAAAGCTTTATTGCAAAAGTGTGACCCCCCATTTCTTATGATTGCGCGTGAAGTACCAAATCTTGTGAAAATATTCATCTTCAAGAAAACCACTACACTTCTCGCCTAATTGTTGGGTAAAGCGACAACCTCAACCCATTTGGACACACAATCCAACACGACCAAGATGTAGGTATTTCCACAAGAGCTCACAAAAGGGCCCATGATGTCAATGCCCCAAACATCGAAAATATCAATCTCAAAAATGGTTGTGAGAGGAATTTCATTTTTCCTTGAGATTCTACCGGCTCATTGACATCCATCACATCTTTTCACAAACTCACTAGCACCCTTGTAAAGAGCAGCCCAATAGAAACCACAACTAAGCACATTGGACGTCGTTCTTCCTCCGCAATGATGACCACCATATGGCGAAGAGTGACAATCCCCAAGAATATCACCTTGCTCCTCTTCCAGTACACACCTCCTAATTATCCCGTCCGTACAAATACGAAAAAGGTATGGTTCATCTCAATAATAATCTTGACAATCCCTTTTGAGCTTCTTCCTTTGGCTTGAAGAGAACTCATCCGAAATGATTCCACGCTTAAAACAATTTGCCAAGTCCGCTAACCATGCAACATCTTTCTTTGAAATTGTCTAAGGTTGCTCTTCGGGAAGGAATAATTTATTTCAAGTCCATCATTTGGCCTCCCGTCCTCCTCCAAAAGAGACAAGTGGTCCTCCATTTTGTTGTCACTACCTTTCCCATCTTGGATGTCAACATCAAATTCTTGCCACAAGAGTAACCATCTTATCAACCGAGCTTTGGAGTCCTTTTTGCTCATAAGATAATGAAGCGCTGCATGGTCCGTGTAGACAATAACTTTGGTACCCATCAAGTATGGGCGGAACATCTCAATTTCAAATACAATAAAAATATAGTTAACTTGGATACTATTCATGGTCTTACTAGCATAGTAGACCAAATGGAAAATTTTGTTGATACATTGTCCCAAATCAACCCTCACCGCTACGTCACTTGCATCACACATGAGTTCAAAAGGCACACTCCAATTTGGAGCGGTGATGATGGGAGTAGTTGTAAACTAGAGCTTTAACAATTCAAAAGCTCTCACACAATCATCATTGAAATTGAACTTGGCAGCTTTCTCAAGGAGCTTGCACAATGGGCTCACCACTTTAGAGAAATCATTGATAAAGCGCCGGTAAAAACCCGCATGGCCTAGGAAACTCCGCACACCCTTCACCGAAGTTGGGGGGTGGAATATTAGAAATCACCTGAATCTTTTCCTTGTCAACTTCACTTCCATTACTTGAGATTTTATGGCGAAGGAGAACACCTTCCTCAACCATGAGGAAGACAATCATGAGTACCAAGTTGGTTTCGTCATATCTAGCGAACACTTTGTCCAAATGTGCAAGACGATCATAAAAAGAATCCCCAACCACCGAGAAGTCATCCATGAAAACTTCAATGTAGTCCTCCACCATGTCCATGAAAATAGCCATCATACACCGTTGAAAAGTCACAGGTGTATTGCACAAAACAAATGGCATCCTCATGAAAGAAAAAGTACCACAGGGACATGTAAATGTTGCCTTCTTTTGATCTTCTAGAGCAATGAGAATTTGGTTTTAGCCCGAGTACCCATCAAGAAAGAAGTATAATGCACGACCAACTAATCTATCCAGCATTTGATCTAAGAAAGGGAGTGGAAAGTTATCCTTCCTTGTTACTTTATTGAGTTTGCGATTATGCATACACACCCTCCATCTAGACATCGTTCTTGTAGGCATCAATTCATTATTATCATTGGTGACCACCGTCGTGCCCCCTTCTTTGGCACACATCGAATCGGAGAGATCCATGAACTATCGGAAATAGGGTAGAAAACCCCTACAGCCAACCACTTAATAATCTCCTTCTTGACAACTTCTTGCATAGCCTTATTGAGTCTTCTTTGACGTACAATAGATGGTTTAGCACCATCCTCCAACTTGATCTTATGCATGCAAAAAATGGGGCTTATACCCCAAATATCCGCCAAGGTCCACCCAATAGACTTCTTCCTCTTTTGTAACCCTGCCAATGTGGAATCTACCTGCACGCTAGTCAAACAAGAGGAACGAATAACCGGTAAAGTTGAACAAGGGAAAAGAAATTCATAACAAAGGTGTGGAGGCAATGGCTTCAACTCCAATGTAGGTGGCTCTTCAATAGAAGGCTTTGTAGGAAGAGTCTTCCTATTTTCAAGAACCGAAGACAATTACTGGGGTTCATAGTTGTACGACACTATTCCCTTTAAAGGGTTAACAGATTCCATGAAACCATCCATCTCATCATCATCAAAGTTGAGCAAGACGTCCTCCAACATATCACCAACATTGATAGTATCACTTGTATCATCATCAATAACACCAATCACCAAATCCACAAGAGAACACACGTCATTGCTATTTGGTTGCCGCACCTTCCTTAACACTGTTGTGAAATAAGTGGCCTAAGGCATAATGAGGGAGAGTTGAAGAATTTGAAAAAGGGATCAAGGCACCAAGAAGACAAAACAAATTATTTCTATGAAAAGAGAAGGCAAGAAAAGAGAAAGAAAAAAAATAAAAAGAGAAAATGCAAGAAAGATAATAAAGGAAGGGTTGATGGATTCAAAAATAGGTAATGATCCCTAACGTGAGCATCGAGGTAGAAAAAGAATGTAAGCACAAGAAAGTGTGATGTCAAGTCTATCTAGCCCCCAAGAAGAAGAGAATGCCTCTAATAATTGGTAATTACAGAGCGAAGAAATGAAAATATGGAGTGCTTAAGGAAAGGTGTAACTGCTTAACCATATGGTATCCTACCCCAATCCAAAATCCTTCATTACAACCCAAAATAAGTCCTACATGATTTTGAACCGAGTAAGCTTAGATTAGTGGTGATGTGCACCAGGGGCAAGCCTATGGTACTTGAAGCCTCACTTGTGACATTCTGTTGTGAGAGAAGAGTAAACCTTTCACTGTTCTAAAGATTGAGTGCTAACCTTTATAGTGAACTTGGCAAATGGAAGGTAGAGGAAAAAAAGTTTGGATTCCACCATGATCTACATAATAGAACAAGAGTCCTCGATGACTAAGTAAATTCTTGTAGCTCAAATGTCACATTAAAACTATAGGTGCATGATATGTGAATGATCAACTTGTTGACAATGCATGAGTGTTGTGTGTAATTGCTGGTCCCAACTGAGTATGGATGGCTTACGATTGACTCGCTGAAATGACCTTTCACTCTCAGGAGGTGGGAACAAATCTATTTGCTAGAGGACAGGCAAAGACTTAAGTTTGGGAGAGTTGATAAGTGTTGATTTTGAAAAAAATTTAGTAACTTCTTGCTTTACTTTTAGTCTCAAAGTGTTGATTTATTTTCCCAAAACTAATCGAAGTTGGAAAAATGCATGAATGCTGGAGATTTGGACTCTAATGAAGAAATCTAAATAAAAAATGAGTGTTCCGACTCACAAGTAACGAAGGGCGCAACTGACCAGAAGTGCGGACCGCATAATTCTCTCTGCGGCCGTAGATCTTATGTAGAATCCCATAAGTGATTGAAGAGTAGTGCAGCGACAGAACATGGTTGCACTGACAATAATTCAAAAATTACATAGAGTTTGCAAAATGACCAAGAATGAAGCCTTGCAAGAAGTACAGATCACAAATGACTTGTACGGCCGTAGAAGCTGAAGGGCAGCCACAGATCAAATTGTGCGGCTGCAGAATCTCTCAACCTGCAGACTCAAGCAATATGCGGTAGCAGAACATCCCGAAGTTCATTTTTGTTAGCGAATTTGGGCCACTATAAATTGACAGGATTCACCTTTTAAGGTCATTTTTTGATGTTTTCCTAGCTGTAGTCGTTGTAGTTTACCATTTTGGGTAATTTATGATCATTTTTAGACAAAAACGTCATAGTTTATCATTTCAATTTTATATTATGGCTTTAATTAGTGTTTCTTCTTTGTTTTCTTTATTTTCTACTATGAGTAGCTCGATTCTTACTAGGGTTGTGACCCAACCCTAGTGTGTAAACCTTCTAGGTATTTAAGTTAATCCTTGTTTATGATTGGCTGTTTGTTATTTATCCTTGTTCATGCTTTAGTTTTATAATTAATGGTTGCAAACATTGATTAATGCCTTTTTGACTTGCTCTTTACTTGAGAAAGAGGGACATAGTCTAGGAAAACATGTCTAACAAGAAATTGGGCCAGTTAAGGATTTGACTGGCCTACTCAAAGGGTTTGAATCAGATATAGGTAAAACCCGACTTCAGCTCATATCAACTATTTAGCTTGATACCCATTTAAGCTTAAGAAAGCGAAATTAGGCAAAATCACTCTATGATCAGGAGGTATTGAGTGGGTAACTTGGAGTTGAGAGATGTGATACACCACAATTACTAAAACAAGTGTTAACATAATTAACCCATTAGGCGAACACCTAGGCGAAGGTTATATCCCTAGGCCTTTTTACCTATTTGAAAACAACCAAACGCAATTAGTCAATTTCTAGTTTCATTTCTCTAGTTGATCATTGATAGTAAAATTTATAGAAGTAATTAGCAGAACCAACTTAATTGGAAGTGTATTTAAGTTTTTTCATCTCCACGCATCAAGTATATACTCTAACCCCCATTGTTAGCTCCCTGAGGAAATCGACACTGAATCATAATTGCGTACTATTCTTGCAACGACCTCTTCCACTCAGTATGCACTGGGAGTGGATCATATATTGTGCTATCCGTTTCTCCATGTTTATAGTCATGTACTTCGCGTGTTTGTTGTTATTGTTCATATTGTTATTTAATTTAGAGCATCGTGGCATGAGGTATTCCATATAGACTGGTGTTCAGATTGGGTCATGCCTCGTATCAGAGTAGGTTGGAATATGATCCTTTTTCTTATTTCATGAATATTGTTCCTCCTTTGTGTGACATGTTCATAGAATTTCGCCTTGTAGTGGTATTTGTTCATCTTGCGGGACGGTTCTCTTATTTGCTTTTCTTTCCATTATTGAGGACATTCGAGTTGTTGCCTATTTGGTGCACGGATTGCACTAAATATGGATAAAGGCGGTGCTGGTGTGGCATGTAGGTCGAGTAGCTTATGCTGGATGAGATGAGGTTATTAGACCTGGAATAACTTCTATCGGATTTGAATACGGTATGTTGGGAAGAATAACGTCACTAGCCAACTTAGAATTTGGCTATGGTTCTTGTCGGGTGAGACAACTCGGAATTTTAGCCTTTGTCATTCTATTCTCTCACATATGGTGAGGACACGAGCTGGAGTTACTGATGACCCTGCCCCCAAAGCTGGTATTGCTAGAGGTTGGGGCAGGGGTAAAGGTAGAGGTCGAGGAGAAGCACGTGCTATAGCTAGAGCACCTATCAGAGCAGCAGCTAAGGAGCTGCCAGTAGATCATGTTAGGGGACAGGCACCAGAGGTGCCTGCTGGTTCCCCCGGACTTCAGGAGACCTTAGCACAGTTCTTGAGCATGTTTTGTACATTGGCTCAAGCGGGGTTGATTTTAGCTACCCCAGCTACTTCGCAGACCAGGGGAGGATCTCAAACTCCCGCCGCCTGTACCTTAAAGTAGTGGGCTCACATTGGTCAGGTTCCGGGTGTGGTTCCGGTGCAGCCAAGTTTGCCAGTTCAGCCCGTAATTAGGACAGCAATATCTGAGGAAGAATATCTTAGACTTGCAAGGTTCAAGAAGTATTACCTTCATACCTTCAGTGGTTTGGCTTCGGAGGATGCACATGGTTTCCTAGAGGAGTACCAGTGTTTTCTCCGTACCATGGGTATTGTGGAGACGAGTGGGGTTGTTTTTACCATGTTCCAGCTTAAGGGAGCAACATATCAGTGGTGGCGAACGTACGAGTTGGGTAGTATGGCCGAGGAAACTTCACTCACATGGGATCGGTTTTCAGAGCTCTTCTTGAGGGAATATGTTCCTCGGACTCTTCGGGATGCCTGGCGCATGGAGTTTGAGCAGCTACGCTAGGGCACTATGTTAGTGTCACAGTATGCCATCAAATTCAGTGATTTGTTCAGATATGTACCTGCTTTGGTTTCTATAGTTAGAGAGCAAGTCTGCAGGTTCCTTGAGGGGCTCAACCATGATATCCGGTTTAGCATGGCTCGAGAGTTGGAGTCGGATGTTCTATGTTAGCAGGTGGTAGATATCGCTCGCCGACTAGAGGGCATGCGGGACTAGGAGGGAGAGGACATACGGGTTTAGGAGAGAGAGGTCATGTAGGCTAAGAGGCCTCTTAGACCGGGAGTATCTACTAGTCCCTAATTTGGGGGCAAGGTACGCCATGGTAGAGGTTTTGTGGGTCAGTCTGTTCAGTTTTCACTTCAGGCTTTGCACGGTGCTTCAGATATCTATGGGTCTTAGAGTGCCCGTGTTGGACAGCTTCCATAGCCATGCCAGCAGAGAGGTTGCTTTGAGTGTTGAGATACTAGCCACATTGTGAGAGATTGTTCCAGACTTCGAAGAGATGTGTCACGGTGGGGTATCCAGGCTATGTGTTTTGCTCGAGTTGCTGATATCACTACACCGCTAGCTTAGAGTGTAGGTCAGGCATGTAGAGGGCGCCCAAGAGGGGGGGCTCGATCCATTGATGTACTTTCTATGATAGGGATGAGGCCGCTGCACCGGATGATGTCGTACAAGTATGGTTTTGATTTGTTATAGAGCAACATCATTCATATTTTGTTTCGGTTCTGCTTATCAGGGTGAGTCATCCTATGTTGCTTAATATATGGGTGAGCTTCGTGATTTTGAACTCTAGTTATGTTTTTACCCCTGTTGGGAGATTCTATAGTGGTAGCCCGTGTCTATCGTTTTGTTTTATTCATTATTGAGAGCTATAAGACTATGAATGGCTTTCTTTTACCCATTACGGTAGGTTTTGATGTGATTTCTTAGTGGTTGGATACGATTTGTGAATTAGATGCTCTACCGGTATGGGAGTTCAGCATGTGTTGTGACCTTGGTAGCGGAAATTGAATTAGTGGAAGGTTTCGGTTGGTATGATGTGTAATCTACTTGTAATACAGAGCTGGGGATGTGATCCTTGCATTTCCATGAGGTTTGTTATGTTTGGGTCGGGCTGCGTGCCGCGGTGAAGTTATATTAGGATGAGATCCTTGTGAGTTATTCGTATACTTTGATTCTCCATTGTGGAATTAATTTGTAGTATGCTACTGATAGGGAGTTGTGTCGGTCGGGGTTGTTTGATAGTTATTTCATATGTTCCCTTGTATATTCAGTCATATTCATGTTGTGCTTATTGGGGTTTAGCTTGTGAGGTGTCTGCCCAAGTGGTGTTGGGTGTGACTTGTTTATTTGAGTGAATAATAATGGCATCTTCGTGTTGTTTGCATCGTTGTCAGTGTTGTGGAGGTTTGGAACAGGGCTCTAGCTGATATGAGGTTAATTGTTGGTGCTAGGTTTGAGAATGGACAACTATTATGATTAAAAATGTTGTTATGGACATATGTATAGTGAGTTAGGTCATGTATTTGTATCTGGTGAGTGTATATATAGGTTATTGCAGCTGGTTGAGGCTTATACCGTGTGGTGATGTAGGAATCAGGTCTTGTGAAAACAACCAGATGGTGAGAAATTATGTTCTAAGGCCTATTGGTATTGGTGGAAGGAAAAACCATCAGTTGAGGTGGTGTTATCGGGCTTACGTAGATTTGGGGTGACGTGGGGTCACCCTCAGGTATATGTATGGTTTGTTCACTCGGTGATTGATGAATTTGGAACGATTCTTGGCACGGTCGAGGATGAACGTTTGTTTAAGAGGGGGAGAAGGTAACGACCAGACCTATCATTTTGAGAATTACCAGCTTCTTATTATGTATTATTACTAGCGTGTGTGGTGTAGTGCAGATTTCGGATGATATGGGACCAATTTGGAAGAAGGATTCTTGTTTTTGAAGCTTAAACGGTAAGAGTTGACCGATGTTTGACTTTTGTATAGACGACTCCGAAATATCATTTTAATGATTCCAATAGCTTCGTATGATGATTTTGGACTTAGGCATGCGTCCGGATTTGGATGTGGAGGGCTGTAGGATAATTTGAAGCATTTTGGCAAAAATGGGAAAGTTGAAGTTTTGGAAGGTTAAGAGGTTTGCCCAAAAGTTGACTTTGTTGATATGGGCTCGAATTGCGATTCAGAGACTTGGATTAGCTCCGTTACGTCATTTGAGACTTGCATGCAAAATTTGACGTCATTCCAGGTTGATTTGATATGTTTCGGCGCGAGTTGTAGATGTTGAAAGTTCATAACTTTATTAAGTTGGATTTGCGGTGCGATTCATATTTCTGATATGGTTTGATGTGATTTGAGGCCTCGAGCAGGTCTACGTTATGTGTTGGGATTTATTGGTATGTTCGGACGGGGTCCCGAGGGGTTCATATAGGTTTGGGTTGTGTTGAGCTCGTTTTTTATATTTCGACGTCGTTTCTTCAAGCATCAATACTACCACATTAATAAAATGACCACCAATTGTTGTTTTGATTGAAGCATTAGATCTGTATCGTAATTACGGATCCATAGCAAAAACAAATGTTGAATTTGGACATCGTATGAGCGAGTTATGCTCATTTTAGTGTCGGAGAAGAGAGCTGTTGGTGGTGCTTCGCAGATGCGAATTTGGGTCCACATCTGCGAGCCCGCAGGTGCGAAAAATGGTCCGCAAATGCAGAAACTATAGCTGGCAGACCGCAAGTGCGGTGTTTTGGGCGCGGAAGCAAAATTCCCTGTGTATTAAAAAAATCTGACTGCGATTATTTAGTATTTTGAGCATATCTTGAGTTCTAGATCTCCGATTGAGGTAATGTTTGTGGCGTTATTCTCGTATTTTCATGGGGATCAGTATAAAACTATAATTTTTGTATTTTAATATGATTACATAAGTTCGTTTTTTGAATTAATTCACATTTTGATTGGATATTTGGGAGCTTTTATCAAAAACTTTTTCTGAAGAGAATAATTGGGTTTTGAACATCGGTTCGGAGTCGAAATTGGATGAGATTAGTATGGTTGGACTCATAATTGAATGGGTTTTCGGATTTTATGAATTTTGCTGGGTTCCGAGGTGTGGGCGCGGGGTTGATATTTTGGTTGACTTTTTAGTTTTCTTTAAAGATTGATGCTTTATTATCCGAAATCATTTCCTATGAGTTTTGTTTATGATTTGAAGTTTTTTTGGCTAGACTTGAGCCGTGCAGATCTTGTTCCACTCGAGAAGGACATCTTAGAGTAACGGTCTATCTTCTTTGAGGTAAGTATCTTGTCTATCTTTGTGTGGGGGGAAACTACCCCTTAGAATTTGAGTCATTTGTGATAATTGTGTCATGTGAAGGCCGTGTACGCGAGGTGACGAGTACGTACTCGGGCTTATTTGTGGAAATTTGACCGTTTAGTGCTCTTAGGTTTTTATGTCCATTAAATGTGAAGTTATTTTAGCATGTTAAATCCCCCATTTACTAAATTTACCCTTACGCGTCTTATTTGGAATTAATCGATTNTTCATGTTTTACCCTTGTTGCCAATTAAACGCTTATGTGCCTTAATTGATGATATTGCCTCTTTATTGCCATGCTATCTTTTCTATAATTGCTTATCCTCAATTAAAGTTATTATTATCCTTTTCGTAATTGCTTATCCTTAATTGGAGTTATTATTATTCTTCCGTAATTGCTTATCCTTAATTGAATTCATTATTATCTTTTCCGTAATTGCTCAACCTTAATTGAGGTTTTGTTTATCCTTTCATTGTTGACTTATCCTTATTTAGAATCATTGATTCATGCTATCTCTCTTACCGTCGAGTTGTAGTTATGTGGAAATCATTGTTGCACGCTATCTCTCCCCTTGTTGAGCTATTTTTCTTGAAACCATTATTCTCTGTTGTCTCTTTCATTGTGAGCTCTTTCGTCCGTTTCTTTGTGTTATGAAATTCTTGAGTTGATTTACTTGCCGTATTCTCGTGTTATTGTTGTTGTTGCTGTTGTACCGAGTATTGTTGAGCCGAGGGCTATGCGTGGTTGTTGTATTGAAACTGTTTTGAGGAAATGTTGTGGCATATGTGCAGATATTGTGAAGTTATTGTATTGTGTTGTTATGTTTTGGCACACGTGGTATTGTTGAGAGGGTTGCAGGGGTGTTCGCACATGAGTTGTCCGTGCTAT